>VNJV01009446.1:0-16849 GCA_008042635.1 Drosophila nikananu | reverse complement strand
CTGTGACTGTGTGGGCCATGGATGAAATTGGCCGCTGGTGGACGGGCGCGAAACGCGCAAAAAAGAATTCCGCGGCTACGTCGCAGGCAGCGGCAGCAGAGCCAACCGAATTGTCCTCGTCCTTTTTGGCTTTGGCTTTGGCGCAAAAAATTGCTGCGACTGCGACGCCGCCGTCAGTCCTGCTAATGTACACATATACACATGCAGCACTACACTCAAACCCACTCGAGCTGGGCGCACATATGCAATGCCGGACAAATCCAAAAACACAGAGAGAAACAGACAGCAACGCGCGCTCGGTCGCGAAAAATCAAAACAAAGCGCGACGACAGCAACGCCTGCAGTGGTGGCGGGGGGCCACAGGACACGGACAATGCACATGCCGTACCCTGACACTGCTGTGTGTGTGTGAGTGTGTGTCCCCCCGTCTCTCACTCTCACCCACACTCTCCGGACCTCCAATCAAGAGCAAAACGCATTTTGCTGCGCCTAAAAATCAAACAACGCCAAAAAGTATGCAGCACCCAAGCCACCGGGCGACCGATGGGCGCGCAGTGGGAGGCGGAACTGCAGCCTAAAACCCGGGACTCCCTCGAACCACACTGACCATGGGGCCACAGATAGGGAGTTGGTAGCTGTTGCTCCGAACTCTGCAATGTTGGGTGAACTACCGACCAGTTCGAGGCCCCTCCATCAACCCACAAACAGCGCCATGTGGCCATGTTTTGTTTTGATTTCGTTCATCCCACACTCGCACTCGAACACACACCCACGCGCACACACTGGCGGGGAAATGCAATTTTTTCGTTTTCATTTGAAATGGCAGAAGAAAGGAAAAAACACAGGAGGGAAAGCTGGAAAAAAAAAACAAAACAAAACAAAAACCTAAACGAAACGTAAAAGTTTTCTATGTTGCCCCTGCGCGCATGCAACACGCTTTCTTTTTTTTTTTTGCATTTTATTTCGCCGCCTTTTCTGGATGTTGCTGTCGGTTCGTTCGGTGTATTGGTAAATCGCCAGAGTTGGCATTAAAATATCCAGCAAAGAAAATTGCAGATGGAAAAAATATAGAACGCCATCCGCACCCAAACCCAGGCGAAATCCAGGATCCGCAACAACAACAATAGGGCCAGCATAAATTCTCACTAACTCGCGCACGTCATGGGGCAAGAGGCAAGAGGCAAGAGAGGGGTTGAAGCGCATCAAAAAAGCGGAGAAAAATTGGTGGACGAATGCAGCGACAGCCACTGCAATGTGCATATAGATATATGCAGCCATATATACATATATATACATATATGTAAGGACATATATGTATTGGGATATATGCATAGGGGTGGGAGGGAAAACGGATCGAAGCTAGGCAGAGCCTGCATTTAATCCTACGCATCGCGTTCGTTACTCATACGCCGCGTTGTCCGGGACAAAGGCTGGAGAGCGGGCGGGCGGGGGTGGCGCAGTTTAGGCCCACAAATCCCCCCTGTACATGGAGTTTATGGCTTTATCGATGGCATTGGCTATTGACTTTGCCTTTGCTCGGGGGGTCTGGTTTGGGTTGGGCCTGCCTTGCTTCGGTTCCGTTTGGTTTCGCGCGATATGGGAGAGGAATTGGCAATGCTGCTCATAAAGAGATTGCCAGATAGCTTATGGATTCATAAGTTGGTATGCACAACTGACAAAGGTCATGGCGGGGGACGGTGGCCAGCCACCTGCTGCGGTCGCTGGTCAGACCATCCCTGTCGGGACCTATCATTAATTAATGAGCTCGCGGACTGCAGCCGACAGCGGCTCATCCGCTGAAAAACTATGCTCGGAAATCGAATTAAAAACAAACGGAATCATGAATGGAACTCCTAGGGCAATCTGAGCTAAAAGAACTGGAATGCAGATCACACTCTGCCATGAGATAAAGTGAGGATTTGCAGAACATTATCACTGTTTACTAGCCATTGCTGTAGCTTTCAAATTAGTCTCTTAGAAGTAATATTAAAAAAAGAAGCTAAGACACTATAGTTGTTCATATCTTAAAAGTGGACATTAAGTAAGTAATTAAAATAATTAAATTGGAAATAATTAATGTTTTTAAACCTCAATATTTTACACCTTGTTAAAATATTCCTTTAAAGAACAGGGATGCTTTGGGTTTCATTTTTAAATAATTATGCAAAAAACAAGAAAGCAAACCTTTTTACTAATATATATTAATAAGTTTATGAAAAGAACTTTAAGTTAGGGGTTCAATAGCTTCTGATAAATAACTCCTTTTGGCAGTTTAATATATTTTTTGTAATTAACCTAATTACTATATAAAACAGTTCGTAAACTTAATTTTTTGTGGCGGCTTAGAATGCCTGAAATAAAATTTAAGAAATTTGTTAAATGTGTGAAATTAAATGTGAAATGTGAAAAAAAAATTCACCAAAAAACGAATAAGTTTATTACAAACCATGCTTCCGCTTTAAATCCCGCTCAAAAAAGGAACCATTATTAATATGTTCCATTTAATGCGAAATATGAAATACCATTGCTACCATTTTATTAGTGGCAGAATCTGCATTAAAACATGATTAACGATGGCTTAAATTGTTTACTATTTGGTTTCTAATCAGCCGTCAGCCCAACCCCTTCCCTGCCATTCACGATCTTCATTAAATTCGCATTATGCTGCTGTCCAATTATTTGAGAGCAATTCGTTAGCAAATTAATGGCCGTGCAAAGCTGGTCGCGGCCCGAATAGCATCAATTATGCCAGTGACCCTTCGCCCCCCACCCTGTCCAATGGCTGCCATAAAGCATTTCTAGTTTGAGCCTTTTGTTGCAGCTGCAGCTGCTGTGGCACGGGCAGTGGCTGATGCCGATGCTGCCGCTGCTGATGGCTGATTTGCATATTCCCCGAAGCGCTGCTGCAGTTGCAGATGCATTTGCATGCACTGGCCGTTGCCTAAAAGCATGCGTCCTGCCGTGTCCTGGGCTTTATATAACGAAAATATCGGCTGGCGGGCAGCGGCATCGGATGAAAAAACCCCCGAAAATGACAAAGGCATCGCGGAAAATTGCGCGAAAAACTAAACAAGCAGAGGGAGTGGGAGCAGGAGAGCGGGGCCGGAGCGGTCTGTACATCGCGACAGCTGCATTTTGGGCGGACAACAAAAGTCCATTCGAATGCCAGGACATTGCAGCAGTGCAGTGCAGGGCATTGCAGTTGCAGCACCCCCTTTTCCGGCCCCTCCTTGGAGTTCTGGCAAACAAAACCAAACGAAAAATGTTGCAGCAAATGCAATCAGCGGGGGCCACAAGGCAAGGGGATGACCGATTAGCCTTTGTTCGCCGCTGCCTGGAAAGGAAGCGGAGGCAAAGGTTCCGCCAAGTGTCAGGCGGTACAGTTGCCTCACGTGGCTTCCTGGGCCACGTAAATCGGGGATCGAGTGACCAGTTCACCCGCGGGAGCTGCATAATTCATGGCGTTCTCTTTTTTATGCGCTTGCCCCTTGACCCCCCCGGTGGCCACCATCATCATCCGGTTATCCCCCAAGGAACTGTTGCGCTGGCCATAAACATATTTTGCTTTTAATTAATCAAGCGGATCCGTGTGCGAGGCTCAAAGGACATGCAAGCGGATGCCCTACAACCGAACTTTGAACTTTCGATATGTAATATTTTTAGCTGCAGGTCTACGGGCACAAAGTGCATCATCGAGGGTGGGGCGAAAACAAAATACTAAGCCCGGATGAAACTGATTCACTCGCCGCCCTCCCGCCCTGGCATGCACTCTGCGTTGTTGCATTAAAAATGCGCGCTTGCGTTTGGAAAACAAAAAATTACAAAAAAGCCCCGCCTACAAGGGGCGGTGTTGTGTGTGTTTGTGTGTGGGACGGGGGAGGAGTGGTCAAAGGGGGGAGCCCTTCGGTTAGGAAGTGGCTTGGCTGGGGGATGCTGCCTGATGGCTGGCGTCTGTCAGCCATCGTTGCAACGGCAAAAATTCAATGCAACTGCGACTGTCGCCGAAGCTGCTCTGCTTCCTTTACGACCTCCCCATGCCAGCCCCATCCAAACCCTTTTCCAGCTCCCCATAGTCCCCTTCTATTTTTCCTCCAATGCGTTGCTCATACGCCCCGTTCGCCGCTCAACAAAATGCACTTTTCGCGACAGCAGCAGAGCAGCCCCAGAGCAACAACAGCCTCAAATGCTATTTTTCGTAGGAAAAGGGCCTAGGGAATGGGGGCGGGCAATCATGGGGAAGGGGACTTTAACGGACAGGCAACATGGCTGGGTTTTTACGCTGCAGCTGCTTTGTCAATCCGCGGACTTGTCCATATATATCAATTTGTTGTCCGCTGTCATTGTTGTTGTGTCCGGCTTTCGTTGTTGCTGCTGTTATAAAGGCAGTTGCTTTTAGTCGCAATTTGCCAGCGAAATGCGATTCCGTTGCAATGCAGCCCAGATCCCTTCCTCCATCCTGATTGACAAATAATTGGCATCGACTCTGATCCACTCAACGGGCTCTAAGGAAGACGGCGCATGGACATGCCTAATAAAGACATTAACGAAGCTGAATTCAATTTCAATTAAGCGCACGAGGAGCCTTTTATCCTGATAGCCAACTTGCGGTAATTAACAACTAGGTCCTGGCTGGCAGGACTAGCGCGACGACGTCATCTTCAAGGGCTCTAAACTAGGCACAGACCACAGCGACGACAGCGACAACGAAAAGGACAACGGCGTTTGGAGCCAGGACAAACATGCAAATAGTTAAGTTGCTCAACCGCCGTTAAGGATAAGCACACAGGAGTGCCACTCACACCACCATCAAAGCACACACACAAATATATGCAGGGACACACATAAAGGAATATCTCAAGAGACGGTGAAACCACCAAGGCAACAAAAGCGGCAACATAAACAATGCTACAGCCAGAATTAAGGACAAAGTATATCCTGTAAGCGAAAACGCCAGACAAGACAAATACATTATTGATAATTATAAATGTATTAAGTCTTAAAGACATTTAAATACTTATTATAAAATTGTAGAATATATTTCCATTCTGTTCAAGTAAAAAGAGTTCAACAGAGAAGGCAAAATGTATTTTCTTAGCAACTGATTACCATTCCAGCAAACCCAACGAATACCCATCATCTAGGGCGGTGCTGCGTAATTAAAGTCCAAACAGGACTTAAAGGACATTACACGCCAGCAAGGTGGCGTCGTGGCGTCGCAACATACATGCATCCACAGCCATTCATCGAGTCCCAGTAACATCTTTCGCCGCTCTCTGCGCTTTTGTGTGTGCTGCGGAAAAATTCCGCTTGTCATGTGATAAGGATAATGAAATCCTTGCGACTGGAAATATTTACTTTGCAGGGACACAGACACACACATTCCCAGCACTATTTACCCACTGGCCACATGTGGGCAAGCAAAGGTGTGGCCGAAGTTGTCGTCGCCGTCTTCGAAGCCTTGGGGACCCGAAGGCACCAAGGGTGGTGGGCACGGGTTTTAGTGTCAATTTGGTTACAAGTGTCGCCAGGACGAGGCACACAGATACGTGGCAGCAAACTCCTAAGTCATCCGGGCGCACCTTTCGTGGTGTGACTTACTTTCGGGGCCAAGAAGTGGCGTCATGACCGCTCCGCCCGGCTCGCCCACCAGGCGCCTTCCACGCAACTAATTCCCAACTCTTTGGCCCCCACTTTAATCTTTAAGGCAATTTCCGAAATTTCTTTCCGCGCGAATGCAATTTACAAAACTTTTGGCCCAAAAAGTTGCACGAAATTGCACACATTGTGCGGGAAAGACACCGACCACCGTTGCAGTGATAGCGCTTTGTTTCGGGTAATTGAGTTCCGTGGGATAATAGACAACACAGGGGGCCTGCAACTTGGCCCTGGTCTAGGCCGGCTAACAACCCATTCGCGCCGAAAAGGGAGCAAAGTGCATATTATGCAGGCCGAAGCTGCAGTTTTTCGAAGGCAAAGTCGTTTCGCAGGCACAGAGTGCAGCAAATTAAAAACTTCTGTTGGTGGAAAACAAACAAAGCCGAGACCGGGTGTTTCTTGGTAGTAATTTCCCCGGTTTTAAGAAGGGGTGTCTAGTACGGGGCTAACGACCCGATAACAATTTCATTACAACGACCTGAAAAATACGTCATTCAGTGACGGCACTTAATTTGGGGGAAAATAAATTAACACACCTCCTCCTAAGATATCTGGGAACACATATACTTCATTACAATGTAGAATCGTAGATCATGGTAAAATAATTTAATCGTGTGTACCATAACTCTTGATTTCTGGCTACAGAATACAGATCTATTGTGTACATGCAACACTTAAAATTATTACGTTTATCTGTAGGATGACAATAGAAATAAATACAAAGTGAAGACACAATTGATCTCCATTTAAATATAAAATATTAAACAAATCAACTACTTAGCAACCATCAGAGATACCATTTCTACATTTATCGAAATATAAACTTCTGCTCTGGAACCTTACAACAATATTGGACTCGGCCAGCCGTTGCACTGCGTCTCATCCACTTCTCATTTACAGCTGAAACTCCCCCATTCACCAAAACTGAAATCACGTAACAGAAATAAAGAGGAGGAAAAAATCTCGCCGTGAATGCATCGAAAACAGGATATATGTATAATGAGTTTGACCGGCATTATTTCGCAATTTAAAAAATTTCACGTGATTTTTACAAGCCGGTAAAAAAGGCCCAACAAAATGTGAGTTGCAGCCGAGGCTGGGGGCCTGGTCGATGGGAGACAGGGCTGGGGAGGACACTGGCCAGTGTTGGCGCCCGAAAAATGAGCGCAAATAAAATAAATGAATCCGAGCTGGCGAAAGGGGGAGAAAGATAGAGGTGACATCCTTTTTCGAGTGAGTCCTTTCGAACCGGGCATGCAACACATGGTTGGATTCGTCCGGTCCCATGAGGTGTTTAAGCTGATTGTCCTTGGCAAGGAGCAACTCCTCCTGAGATCAGCACGCGGCAAGGAACAGGTGATAGCTTTCGGCACTATCCTCCGAATATTCTCAATATGGGTTTCTTAAGGGACTTTGAGTTGCATAGAAGTTGCAGCAGCTTAGTCCAAGTAAGAAAATAGATGATAGTATTTCAATTATTTCAATCTGTGGAATCTCTGTCTAAATAATCTAAATTCTCATTCTGCTCATGCTAATTTTAAATCATTATTTGTCCTTTTTTTTTAGTTCGAAATTGAAGTGATTTCCATGGGGCTTTGGTGTCAGATCTAGTCACCTCTTCTGTGCAACTGCCGCTCGTATTCCTTCCCCCACTTCGGCCGCGCATTGGCCTTTTTATATTTTCGACACTTGCCTTTTTTCACCATTTTCTGTGGCCATTCGGGCCGCTTTCAGCTGACGCTGCAACACGGCAGCAACAGTTTTACTGTTCATTGGCCGTCACACCGCCAAAAATGTGCAGAGGGAGCTGGCCAGGACATCGGGCAGTGGCAGTCATGTGGGCTGGTCGTCCTGCTGCTGCTGACCGGCGTTGTTTGGCCTGCTTTTTGTTGTGCTCTCTTTTTTCGGCTGCCCCCCTCCTTTTTCCCACGTTTTCGTGTGTTTTTTCTTTTTTATGCTTTTCGGTTTCGTTGATTTCTGCTGTGTGCAGCACGTTCGCGCGCGCGTCGCTTTTTCATAACTTTTTGTTGCGCTTTTTATGCGAATAAAAAATAAATTAAAAAACAATCAAAAATAAATTGCAGCCAGCGGGGGGACGTTGGGTGCGCTGTTAATGTGGCAATCAGGCTGCTTGCCACGCCCACCCTCGGCCGGCCTTTATCTGTTTGTATGCCATTGATTTTTAATTATGTTGCATGCTTTTTCCCTCCTCGTTCCTGGCCTTTTATTTTTCGGCAATAATTTACACAATGAGTTGGGGGAGGAGGCCAGGCCGGCAATGAGCGCTGGAATTGCATTAAATGGAAATTAAAGAAAACGAGTGACAAAAACAAACACGAGTGCAGCGCGGCAAGGACGCGCCGGCCCGAAAATAAACAAAAAATGACCGAAGAAAAAAGCTGGGTGAAAAAAAATTGGAAACGCGAAAAAACGAAACTCGAAACGAAACGAATAATTTTCATTATCAACGATTATGGTTTGACCTTGAGCGGCATTGGGTTACAGCAGCTTGTTGTTCTTCCTGCCGGTTGGTTGGTTGGTTGATGGTGCTGGCGTTATTATGACATGCAGTGGGCGGCGGGCGGATTGCATTGGAGTGGGCTGGAAAACGAAATAAAAATGCCGGCACAGGTCCTTGTCATAGTCCGATGACCCGCCGGGGGAAGGGGCAGCTGGTGGCGAAATCGGCGGAGTGGGCCGAAGGATATACTTATGTATGTGCGTAAACGCACGTGTGTGCGGTGGCCGGTTAATGAAGCAACGGGCAGCGTACGCACCCCATTGGAATGGGGTCACGGGCAGAGGTCGTCTGACCCACCCACCCACTGGCCCCACCCCCCCTCCACGCCAAGGACATTGTCCTGCCGCCGCCTGACCGCCTGTATGTATGAGTAGTTTGTGTATTTTATTTTATTTCGTTTTTCGGTTAATTTTAATTGATTACCCAATATGCGAGTATAATTCATTTTCACACAGCGTTTTTTTTCGCCGTTTTTCTGTTTTCCGTTATTGTTATTATTTTTCCACGCGCTTTCACTTTCCCTGCTTTTTTGCTTGTTTCTTTTTTTGGCAACCGCTTTTACGCAATTTCATTCATGATTCCGCCATTAACGGAAATGGGGGCCGGGCAGGAGTCGTTGTAAGGTCAGTTCATTGACTGGCTGGGGAGCGATGGAACTGGTGCAACTTTTGGGGTCCATAACTCAGCAAGAAATCGGTGCGATGTTAATCTTGAAGACACAATGAGTCTCGAACAAAGGACCCCAAAATGAGAAACCCCTTTGCCTCCATTTCCCATCACGTAGAGCAAATTAAGAAACGTCCGAGGAGAACGTACATACGTCCTTTTGTTTCGTGCACCTTGGGTGAGGGGTGGGTCATTAGAACTATCCAAAGTGTTTATGAATTTAGTGCCGTAATACAGTAGACTACCATTAAGGTGAACTTTAAGTTAATATTATAGATTTAGAGGAAGGGAAAATCCAAGCAAGAAAATCATGAGATGTTCATTAGTGAGCTCTCAAAAGTTCGTCTGAGTTTAAAGACAACACTCCTAGTTAAAATACACCTCGAATTTCAAAATATTAGACCTTCAAAACTTCCCTTGAGGGATGTTTCACTGTAGCTGCGTGTCCTTCGGGCTAGATGAACGTAACGAGCAGCCGAGGAAAACGCATATTAGGCTTATCGCAGCCCCTGCATCTCGCAACCCCCAAAAGGCATTCAAAGGGCTTCGATAAGCAACCGGTTTTGAAAAGGTGTACACTACGTACATGTGGCCATAATATTTCCCTCGCTTTTTGGAATTTTAAGTCCACTTTTGTCTCGACTAACGCGAAGACAACGGCGATGGGTTAGAGGGATTTGTGGCGAACATAGTTTCGGGGGATCTTGAGGGGACCTGCGACCGAAAACTTTCGCATTGTCATCGTTAAGATTGAGATCTTTATGAAGGTCGTGGTTCTGCCCTGAGTTATCGAAACTTTGTGGCCATAAACTGCGGCGGCAAGGGGCCAACGTGTCCGCACTCCGGGCGGGTTACGTGGTACTCGGAGTCGGCCAAGCCCCAGTTCTTCGACCCACTTGCGGCCCGTAAGCCTCGGGTTTTATTTCGGGTTGCCGCCCGACTTTTCTTGTCGCTCTGGCGGACCGAATTTATGACACAAGTAATTTGCGTACGGTCAAGCAGGCAAAAGGTTCCAGTCAGCCACAGATACACTTGTGTCGGGGCTACTGTTACAGCGACAGCTACAGCTACAGTTACAGATACGGATACGAGCAACCGCACATGTGTGTCTAATGTCCTGGCATGTGTCTAATTAGTTGTGCGTCTTCTGCTTCTGCCGAAACGAGGTCAGATCGTATGGGAAGGACGTTTCGTGGAATTGGAATTGTCTTGTGCCGGCCACCGCTTAAGGTGCGTCCCGGGTTAATTGAAATGCCCGGAGCAGGGTCTCAACGAGGGATTAATCTGGGTGTGGCCGTCCTCCCGGCAATGACCCATTGTCAGAGTCAACAAATTGAAACTAATATGCAAAATCTTCCTTAAGCTTCCAAAGGCGCTGACCAAGTAGGATAATTAAGGTCCATAAGAATTGAATTTATGCTAAATATCTGATTATTTAATGGACAAAGAACGAAATGAGTAAGTTAACAATTAAGACATTTTAGGAAGACTTAAATATCGAAACAATATCATATCATGGTCAATATTTTCTAAAAATATTATTAAGCTGTTTGATTCCTTTGTTTAGAATAGTAGAATCGTTTCAGTTTAACCTTAACCATTCCTTCTGATCCAATTCTTATTCAAACTTAATAAATCCCCAACGAAGCACTTCAGAAAACCCTCCGTCCGATAAAAGGTTTAGTAGGGCCTGCCTTGTTGACAGAAATTATGCAAATTTAAGGCAATTAAAACACTTGCTAATTGACTTGCCGGCTGCCCAGCCCACGGAATCGTATTGACAAACAGTCGAAAGTCCGCACACACGTAGTCCTGGCACACAGACACACACCCGAGTGCCCGTATAAAGGCAAGGAGCCGCGCCGATAGGAGCGGGCAATGGAACTCGAATTGGGACTGGCACACACACATGAGTCCTTGCCCGAGCCTGAAGAGGATCACGGCGACCAGAGGGGCCAGGGGGAGATGGGGCGAAGGACGCCGCCGACTAATTAAATTAAACAGCGACTGGAACGGCATCGAAGTGGACTGGCACGGAGCAGGCGTCGAGTATTAACTTATTTTTCGTGCAATTAACTTTTTAGTGATGACGAACGACGAACGACGGACGGCGGACCCGGCGCAAACAGTCGAACAAAAAATCAAACCAAAGAATTCCATTCCCATTTCCACGGGCAGAGTCGCACAAAGAGCGCAAAGTAGCTGGGCCCAGTCCGCCACAACCCCTTTGCACTCGTGGACCTCCATCCCACACATCCTCCACATCCTCATCCACCTCCACAGCCCATGGCATTCATTCGGCATTATGCTCGGCCAGAGTCCGCAAGTGCATGTGGGCAAAAGTTCCTTTCTGGCGAGGTCTTTTTGTTCTGCTTAGCTATTTACTTCGCATGCAACTGCAAACGGATGTGTGAATATGGTCATGGATTTATGGACATAAATATGAATTCAGCCTGCTTATGCGGCCATCAGTCATTAGCCTCGTCCTTTTCTCGAACGCAGGATACCTTAAACAGAAGGAAGATGACAAGATTTAATTTCAGACTTGGTTCAGTACTATATATTATATTGTCATAATTATGCAAGAAGGGTATAATTAAGAGTAGACATTTTAGAGGTAGAAGGTAGCTTGTCTTATTTTTAATGTCTTCGAATTTGAATTTAAATGAATTCCTGACTTGTTTTGTAGAATACTAAAATATCATCATTATTTCTTGCTTTGTATTCCTTTAATAGCTTCCTATAATGTATAACATATATATAAAATGTTCAATATTTTAAAAACCCATTCAATATTATTCGTTTTTTTGCGACGGACCCTCACTCGTGTATGCAGCTCGCATCTTCGGAACTGCCCCGGGTTAAAGGTTGAATGGGCTGGCCTGCCGGTCAGCAGCTAGCCCTAATTAAGATTTTCATTTGCCACCACTTGGCTGCGTCGTCCTTACAGTCCTGCAATAATTTGAAATTAACACATTTTAAAGTCCCCCGTCGAACGAGGTGGATGAATGTGCAGGTTGAGCGGGGGGATGAGTCGGTGCGGTGATTAAGGGAAAGGAATCGCAGTCGCAGTCACAATCGCAAGGGTGGCCGCTGGTCAAGTCAAAGTTTTGAAGTTCAGTTGGTCATTGCAGGCTGGCCGCTTCCGCCGTAAGACAGAGCACAAAGGATGCCGGGATGCCCGGATGCCAGGATGCTGGAGAGTCTCGTCTCAAGCTCCTGGACTTCGACTCGTCTCCGGCGTACATGTAATCAAAGAAATTAGCGCCACGTTGCGTGCAGCCGTCCGTGGATGGATGGATAGATGGATGGATGGATGGATGGATGGATGGATGGATGGATGGATGGATGGATGGATGGATGGATGGCTGGGTGGATGGTCAGCGGGCAAGGGTTGCTAGTAGATGGACAGACATGGCAAGCGAGGCTATATTCAAATCCAGCGCAGCATGAGCCTACCCTTGTCAATCTCCGGCCCAAAGTATGTTTGTACATTGTCTTAAACAGTTTGACTTTTAATTTGCAGCCAAGTTTAATAACAAAGCCAGACCAGACCAGGCCAGGCCAGGCCCCGGGCCTTGGTCACTTTTTAATTACGAAATGTACGAATCAATATCTTGCGCACTCGGAGTCCTTCGCAGTGGCTGCTGGCAGCTTAAAGGATCTCTCACTCCAGTGCGTCCTCCTATGTCCTACGCCGCACGCATCTCTGCAATTAACCCCACGCGTCGAAGTGTAAAATATTTATTAATAAATAGGCACACACACGGCGACTAATTGTCACAAAGGTGACGGGCGAGATGGAGTTTTTCCCGCTGCGAGACGGCAGACATCCAGGCTCCTGCCGAGGTCCTGGCCTAAGTTCAAAGTGAGGGCCGACCACATGCGTGGGCTTCGCTTCGTTACTCTTAACCTTTTTCCCCGTTTTTCCTTTTTTCCACATTTTTTTTACTCCTCACTTTGCGCCTTGCCCGCCACGAAGTGTTAATGGAAAATCAATAATTACGCATCTTGGAATTATTAATAGGAGGCCAGGCCGCGGCCGTTGGGACTAGATTGTACTCGTCTGATGTGTGCTAAATGGCAATTGCCGGCCAGGAGGCTCCGGCTTCTGCTCCAGCTCCTACAGTTCTCCGCACCTCCCGCTTTTTCTGGTCAAAGGTATTCCGCTCACTAGTATGCCCTGTGCTTTCAGTGCGTTGTCTGTAATTGGCAACATAAAAAGCGTTTGGTGCAATTGTTTCTGTTTTGAGTTTTTTGATTTTTTTGTGTTTGACATCTTGTGTGATCCTCCCTTTTTGAACGGAGTGCAGGAAAATAATTGCAGTGAAACATACAGAGAAAAGGGAAGGTGGAGTTAATTAAAAATGTAAAATATGTACATAAATATTTACATTATTAATGAGACAACGAGTCATAAAAAAGAAGAAGGAGCAGGCCTTAATATTTAATATTTATAAAATAATTGTAATATAATATTATGTGAATTTCAAAAGCAGTGTCGCTTTATACAAAGCTTTCTTTAAAATAAAAATATGATGGCTATATTTTAATTGCAGACATACGACGTTTTTCTGTAAATTGTTTTCAAAACAGACAAATATTGATTGATCTAGTCTAAGATAAATTTTGATTGATCTGGTCTAAGAAATCTACTTGTTCTTATAAAATTTTCACTGAATTGGAACATTAAACTATTGAAAAAGAGTATATATACCATATTTGTTTCTGTGCAGCAGATACTTTTGTGCGTGGTTTGGCTTTGGTTAGTGCCGCCTGAATGCATCGTTGCATTTGGCAGCGCTGTCTGTGGATGCAGATGCGGATGCGGATGCGAGTGTGGATATAGCCGCGCATCCTGCCTAATTGACAATTGGCCACCGCTGCACGCACTTAGCGCGGCAAGACTCTTTGCCAAAATCGCGGCCGAACGGCTAAGTTCCGAGTGGCCGTCGCTGCCAAAGGCAAATAATTTTAATTAAATGAAAAAGAAATGCTTCGCGGCCAAAGAGAGGGATGTGGAAAATGGAAAATGGGAAATGGGCGCTGCAGCACTTAAGCGCCAAACGACTGGCAGTGGTTTAATCCCACACGCCACTTGGGCGTCAACGAGCCAAGGGACGCACAAAAATGCAATGGCTGCCTAACCCCCCTGCAAGTCGAGTGTGAGTGTGTGCCGGGATGGGGCCGTGTCCTTTGTAAGAATTCATTTGCGCAGCGAAACTTTTTTCTCCCAATTTCTAACGCCGCACACTCAGAGTCGTCAGTGGCAACGGTGGCAGCTGGACAGTCTGGCGGGTCCGGGCCGGGGGGGCGAAAGGCAAACATACAACTGCCAAAGAGGTAAACTGCACTTAAAGTGCAGCGAGAAAAAATGCCAGTCGCGAACTGCAGCTGACCAAAAATGCATTCAGCGCCCCAAGGCGGGAACTCTCGACGTGGCCGAGGCATGGGAGGGGGTCCTGGTAGGGTGCAGGACGTTTATAGGCAAAAAGATAAAGAGCCAAGTGCCACACACACACAGAAATACTGAGGGGCACTTGCAGTGTTTGTTTTATGCGCTCATGTGCGCCGCGAGAGTTTGGTGAGTTTGCCAAAATGCTGCTCCCGCCGACTGCAATCCGCTGAAGTTCGCCAGAGAGTTGCTGGTCCTGCAGCCGCTGCTGTCAAGAGTCTGAGCGATTTTGATTGAAAACGCGCCCACACCAACGCCCAGCTCAGCAGGCTCCAACTCCGAGCCAAAGGATGCGTCGCATTGCCCCAGCCCAATGGGAGTGCGACTGGCACATGGGCTCTGCACTTTTTAGACGACTGCACTTGAAGCAAATAATAAAGGGTAAAAAAAGCCTAAATCAACTTGCAATTTGTGCGTTACCCTGTTGTTTATCGAGTGGAGCCTGCCCCCTGTACCCGGGTAACGTGTCGTATGAGCAATGTGAGCAGAACGACAAAGCCATTAATGATTATGAAAACCGAATCTAGTCAAGGCTCTGAACTGTACCCTCTATGTTTATTATTATATTATATTATAAAAATAGATAAGTTAAAACTGGCTAATCATAGGGTGAAGAATAATAACTATTTAAAAAAAAATAGCGCCTTTACTAACAGAAATCGTAGAAAAGTCCTGTTAATGTTGTTTTCATGTTATTAATGTTATTTTAGATTATTGTGGATTATAGACTTGCGTTAGATTTCAAAGAAAAAATAAAAAGAGTATAGCTTTAAGGGCTATGCTGCCATGCTGCCCACTTTTTTTATGGCCAACCATCAAATTCTAATTCCCAGCGCCTTACAATCGCTGAAATATAAAACCAAAGTCGCCGGCTCAGCGACAATTTCCCCAGATTCTTGAGCACAATTAAAGCTCGGACTGTCGCTCGTCACGCCGTACCAATAAAACGCGAAACACATTCGTCATTAAGTGGAAACTTGGAAGAAAACAAAATGCGAAACAAATATGAAAAAAAGTTTAATTGGGCAATTTACCATCATCTTTGCCATAAAAAACAGGCAGCCCCAAAATGGAGTGTTTCCCGCCCCGAGTTTATGTAGGTGTCAACTGTCGCCGGGAGCCGCCAGATTTAAGATGCCAACTTCGAAGATCGAAAGATGAGCACATCGACCATCAAAGTGATGCAATTAAGGATGAGCCATAAATCTGAGGTGTTAAAAAAGAATATGAGGGTCGCGGGGTGGTGAGAACGAGCCCAGCACATGCTGCAAAACTTTTCGGTGGTTGGTCTCCCGCGGCAGGACAATGGACCACAAAGTCATTCCTCGGGAGCCATTGAGCAGGTCAGGGGCAGCCGAAATGTGTGGCCTCCCGCGGCAATAAATGTGCCAAAATGCAGCCATGAAAAATCCGATTATTACATTTCTTTTCAGACCTTTTTTCCCGCAGCGTTCCCGTTTTCCCCCGACCAGAATCAATTAATGCCGGCAATTTGTGCAGCCGAACGTAACCTCAATTATGTGCGCCAAAGTGGCTCCCATGGCCAGGATTAATCGCATAAAACAACGGCAAATTGACTAGCAAACCAGGAAGAACAAAAAATCCAGCGACAGGTGAACTGCGATTGTCCAAAACTCCCGCCTGACATTATACGCGGCAGACAGCGGGGATGCGAATTATAACAAAAAAGCAAACATATCCAGCGGTCAGAGGGGGGGGACTAATCGAAAGAATGTCAAAAGTCAAACACACAAACAAAATGACAGGGTAAATAGCAGAGGAGAGCAAAACACAACGCGACGAGAAAAGCGAAAATTAAAAAAAAAATAAAATCGGCAGTGAAAATCAATTGAGCTGTCAAAAGGAAAGGCGAACGGGTTCGGATGCATTGATCAATAAAATGGAATTATGATATATTCACGAATCTATTCAAGCCGATATATGAAAGCACAAGCATTGAATATTGAATATTTCGATAGGAGATTGCAGACAAAAACATAATTTAAACATGGATTTAATATGACAGCAATTTTTACGGAAGTTGCAGCAAAAAATTTTTAGATTAATTAATAGAAGGAAATAACCATTGAATATGAATTACTACTAGAAAACACTGATGGTTTTAAGAGAAAATGTTGTATTCTAAAATGTAATTCATATAAATTTGAAGAGAAGGAAGAATTATTTTGACAAAATTAAATACATAAGTCATGTCATGGAAGATCAACTTTATTTAGTTGCCTTAATATATACATATGTATATTTATATTTATTATAATGGAATTACTAATTAAATAATCAACAAATGCTTTGGTGTTGATACTGATTTCTTAATACTCTGCAGGTGAAATTTTAGAACTTGACTAATCTGGCTTTATAATATTTGAAAAGGGATATTTTTGAAGGATATTTTTTCCAAACCCCTAAAGATAATTTCCCTGCATCTTTTCTCAGATTCCCCTTCGCCAGGCAGTTGAACAATCAACCCTTAAATTTCCAAGTCCTTTCGTCTAAGCATAAATTACCCAAAGTCCTTGGAAAAGCGCCCCCTA
>VNJV01009443.1:0-10631 GCA_008042635.1 Drosophila nikananu | reverse complement strand
GGTTCGAGCGAGCGTATGGTCTCCAGAGCAACGCCGCCCAAACTCGACCGTAGATATTGTAATTTTTCAATATCACTTAGCTCATCATCATTTCCTATGACCGTATTGAAAGTGGCGATAAAATCCGGCCAGTCAGAGTAGGATCCATGAAAACGAGCTATTTCCAAATTCGGCAATCGATGCCTCCTAGATCGGAAAGAAAGATCCGGATGGTTAGTTATGTCAAGGGATGTTGAATTTGCAGCGGCTGAAGCCGGCAATTGCGACTTGCGAAGAGCAGCTAGTCCACGGTTGAGTTTCGCCGTCACATCGATGAAAACTGCCGAAAATTCCATCCGACTGTCACTAGCGATCTCAGCAAAATCCAATTTCTCCAACGATGTCTGGGCAGAATCAAATGCCAGATTTAAGGAATTGATCCAATCCACTCGAGCAATCAAATCAGTTTCGTCAAACTGATTTATCGAATCAGCGTTTAAATAAAATTTCATAGAGTTCATCTGCCGCAAAGTCGATTGGGCTTTGGCTCTATAAAAATCAACTTCACTTGTCTTTGGTTTTCAGTCTTTGGTTTTCACAGCGCGAAATGTACGAAAATCAAACGGCTGCGGCTGCGCACTTATGTTTGTATGTTCGTGTGTTTGTGACCGAATGCCAGCAAACGACAGCGACAAGAGTTGACTTTGTTTAAACGATATTAAACAATCACGTCGGGGTCACCAAAATGTTTATGGGGAAGACAACGAATATGCCACCCTTAGCGACTATATAATTAATGAAAACGCACGATAGGTTCTATTAAATATATATGCTGTTTATTCTCGATCGATCGATGTGAAGGGAAGGAGTGAAGCTCGGCTTCCGAATATATAAGCAGCAGTTGACAATATGTAGTTTAGCAAACAAAGCGCGACAGATTTAACGAAAGCAGAGGAAGGCGAAAAGAGATAAGAGAAGAAAGAAAAGAGAGCTGCAGGTGCAGCGGAACACCAATGTGCGCATGCCTAGGTGCTGGCGATCTGGCAGTGACCCGTTATGTAGCCTGTTAGAGTGCGAATTTCGCTCTTTGATAGGTTGATGATGCGTTTCGATCGCGTCATCTGGGGACGAGAAATTGTTTGGCTTGTCTCAGCCCTGCTCTGTCGGTGCAGTGACGATTTATCTCCGCTTCCTCCCATTTCCTGAGCAGTTCTCTTTTCTGTCCTTTCGATAGTCGACAGAACGGCTGATTAATGGTATCATCGCCCCGTGTATAGCTAGGGAGTCTGCCACCTCGTTTCTTATATGGCCTTCATGCCCTGGCTCCTAGCCCATTGTACGGTGTTTTTGGAGGCAAGGGTATTCAGCTGCTGGAAACAGTTCTCTACAAGTCCGGATGAAATCGTAAAGGAACTCAGCGCTATGAGCGCTGCCTGACTGTCAGAGAAGATGTAAATCCGTGCGCCTTGCATTTTCCGTGTATCTCTGTTTGGAAAATGGTTAGCGACTTCCCCATGGCTATGGATTTGTTGAACCTAGGTCCGAAAATACCAGCCCCGGTGTAACCGTTTTCCAGTTTGGACCCATCAGTGTACCATGTTTGTGAACCACTGGGCAGAGATATTGATTTTGTTTTCCATTCGTTCCTTCTATACAAGACTACGGAGAAGTTTCTGTGGAAAACAAGTTTTGGTTTCTGCTCATCAGTTACGTGCAGAAAGGGCTCATTTATTAGGGGTTCAAGGACTCTAAGATGCCCGGTAAGATTAACACTTTTTATTTTGGTGATGTTTTGAAGGCGAAGTGGCCCCAGGCAGGCCTCCTTTTTCAGTGTAATTGGTAAAGGGGGCCAGTTATGTCTCCCAGTGTTGCAGTGGGACATGTCCGGATGGCTCCAGTAATGCGTATGCAGACCAGTCGTTGTAATTTGTTAAGTGCAGCCGCAGCTATCTTCTGGGTAGATTTTGTCCACCAAGCAAGAGATGCATAGGTTAAGATCGGTTTTACCACAGTGTTAAAAGACCAGTAGATCATTTTGGGACTTAGGCCCCATGTTCTACCGTAAAGCCTGTTGCAATCAAAATGTGCTCGAGTGGCTTTGTTTATGGTCTATGGACAGTCTTTTGTCCTGACACCATCTGTTGGCTATATCAAGGGCTTGCTGCATGCTGTCCGAGATGGTTTCCTCATGCCAGCCCACTATATATATGACTAGATCCTCAGCGTAGCCTTGGGTGGGGAGGAGAGAGTACTCCCCCTTGAGGGCACCCCCTTGTGGCTGTGATTGAGGTCATGGTACCTCAAAAGTCTACAGTTATGATTCTGGATTTAAGCATTTCCAGAATCCACCTAATGATGGGTGTTGAGACATTTTTGTGTACAAGAGAGGAATAGCCTCGTATGACGTGTTGTCAAAAGCTCCTGAGATGTCTAAAAAGGCACCTAGTGCTATCTGTTGAGCGCCAATGGCCTTTTCAATGGTTGTTGTAAGGCAATATATGGCAGTCTCAGTTTTGTTTTTGAAGCGTTAAGAAGTGATTAATTTTTCGTTTTTATAAAGTTATTTATTGGATACCGGTAGGATAGCCACCATTTACCGCCCGTGACGTCACTTGCAAGGCTTCAAGATGAATTACAGCAGGAAAACGCTTCTACATATCGCTCGAATCCGTAGGTTTATTGGCATGCCACGGGAAGGTCCTCGACAAACTTGCACTCGAAGATATCCTGGTCCACGCGATCTGTAAGGATTCCCTGGTACCAACGACCACTTCAAAGAATGACCAATATCTTGACATACAGAAGGGCGCCATGTTCATCGGATTGTTTGCCATTTTTCTTTCACTGTTCACCATTGCCACAAGCATCTTCGACATCTATTGCTATGCAATGGCAGCGCCAGGATCTACGCATTATGGCTACTATATCATCTCCTACGAATTTCTCTATGTGGGCAACAAGCATGTTCGCAACATGCTGATTGTCTTTGCTCTGTTCTCGCTTATCATGGCATTAATTAATTTTGTGACCAGCGTCCTGCTCTGCGTGGCTCTGCGAAAGGAACACGAGAAGAAAGAGATGCCCTGGCTGTAGGCTTTTGCCATTTTTACTGTGTAACGAGCTTTGGCATTGATTTTCTTTGCCATTGTAAACGATCTGTGCTTTGCCTACAACGTGATCATGGTGCTACTGTGGAGCATCTTTTGTCTGGTTTCTATTTACGGCTGGACGGTTGTGTACTCGCTCTAGGAAGAAGCTGGTGGATCTCACGAAACTGAAGGATTTGGCCCACTTGCGCATGGGCACAATGGCACGCCTCCAAGGCTAATTCCCTGGCTGGCTCACGGCCAACCACACCTCACAGCACCGTGTCTACGATGCCCGTGGGTTAAATAAGAGAGTATTTTTCAAATCCAAACCTGAAAATGGAGCTCACAACAAAAACTGCCCAAGAGATAACCCCAATGCTTCTTCATACACAAAAACACACATTTCTTAAACTATTTTGAACATTTCATCCACCAGTTCCGTGCCTTAGAGAAAACCATTCTCGATATACCACAAATTCTATACACGAATCTGCGTAATTTAGTTGATGAATCTCTGCCTACATATCGTGCTTTTATATGAATATATACAAAATATATGTGAATGTACAACCTCAATTGTAGCCTACGCATCTAAAATAATAAGCGGCAAAGCAATATGCTAAATATACAAAATTTATGACAGTCTCAGATGATTTGCCAGCTTGATACGCATATTTGTATCTGTTAAGGGGAAGATGCCTAAGATTCACCTCCCTGATGTGCTGGTCGATTATTTTCTCCATAGTTTTAAGGAAGAAGGAGCTAAGGATTGTCGGTCCACATGACTTAGGCAATTGGGATTCTTTCTTCCCTGCCTTAGGAATATACACAACTTTAACTTTTGCCCACTTGCTTAGTATGTGTCCAAACAAGAGACTAGCTCTGAATAGACGGACCAGGGGGACTGCGAGTTGGTGCAGTCCCCGCTGCAACACGCATGGATAAATTCCATCTGGACCAGGTGATTTGTATGGGCTGAAACTCTGTAGGGCCCATTGTACGCTATTTTTATGGTTCCCTTACCTCAGTCCAATTGGAGTTTGCCACCATAGCCAAGCGCAGGTTTGGGCACACTCCAGTCCCGGAGAGGTAGGTTGGTGCCTAACTCTCTGAGATGGGTTGCTCCACAGCCACGCACCCAGGAAAGTGAGTAGCCAGGAGTAGGCTGCTCGTTTCCTTTGGGTTGTTTGTGTATGTTCCATCTGGCATTTTTAGCATGCAGATGCCGTTTGAGTGGTCCTTGGAGAGGGCTTTTTGCCGCCTAACACCATCCGGGAGAGATGAGATCTGCCCGCAGTGTTGACGCCACGTAACCCGTTTTGACCCCCTCAGCTCTTTTGTAGAGCGTTAAAGCATATTTGTAGGAGTCCCATGTGGCCCTACCACTCTTCGCTTTATTGAAGAGCCCGCCCACGCGCAGTCTTTTTGAGCTCGTCAAGGCTTTTGTTCCACAATGGTAAAGCCCTCCCGATCTTGCGGTCCTTTTGTTCACAGCTGGCGTGATATGCTATTTTAACATTTGTATGAAGCAGAGTTGCTTCACGCTCTAACTCGTCTATAGATATAATCGGAAGGGTGGAGCAGTCTCTGGATTGCTCAAGTTCAAAACAGAAAAGATCCCAGTTGGTTTTTCTGGGATTTCTAGTAACTAGGCTACATTGCAAGGCACATCCTATGTCAAATCTAATGTGTTGGTGATCTGACATAGTGATCTCACTTGCAACGTGCCAGTTTGAGACAACGGACAACATATTTATATTACAGAGAGTCAGGTCCTGGACTTCCTCTCTAATAATCCTACTTTATTACTAATAATGTGTTCAATAAGGCACTCACCCCTCTTGTTGATGTCACTGCTCCCCCAGACCGTGTGATGCGCATTGGCATCGCAGGCGATTATCCACCTGAGCCGGTTTCTCTGGCAGTGCTCTATCAGGGCACAGGTAGCCGCCGTAGGCACATCCTCCGAGTCGCCGGGTAGATAGGCGGAGGCCAGCACTGCCTCCCGCTCGCCGTGGGCAGTGGGTATTTGAACCCAAACCGCCACCAGGTCCTCAGTTATAAACTGTGAAAGGGGACCAAATGTTAAATTTTCGTTAATTAACAACGCCGATCTAGGGCAAGGTTGGTCATTTGCATACAGCAACTTACCGGATGGGGTGCTAAGCCCCAGGATACGTCCTGCATTTATCCAGGGCTCCTGGATGCTATGTCCATTGTAGCGAACCTCTCGCAAAGTACCTCGGATGCGGCCTTTGCGTGGTGGAGGTTCGCTTGGAGACATCTAAGTTGTCTCCGGTTGTTTAGGAGAGTGGAAGGAGGGGGACTGGACATTAGTCGGCCCTCTTGCGGCCCTTGGCCGCCATCTTCCGGCCACGGTTGGTGCTCAGAAGGGACTCTTCCTGTGGTGTGGACCTCGCACCCTTGGGTACGCGCCTGGTGCCTCGAGTGGTGCGCCCGGTTCCGCGCGTGATGTGCCCATGAAGTTGAGGGCGCATGGTCTTCCGCGGTACTGCGGGCTCCTGGGCCACTGAGGTGCCCTGTGGGGTCGAAGCAGCCATAGCAGGAGCACTGGCATTAGAGCAGGTGGGCTTCTCCGCTGCGGGAACGGGAGCCTCGGCCTGTTCTTTACCAGTCTTCTACGCCAGTCTCCCACGCTTAGGCCACAGTTTTGGCCTTCAGTGAGGTCTAGAACCTCCGCCATCTTCATGTCCACATTAGGGAACGGAAAGTAGCCGATATAGACAGCTCCACGAGGAGCCTATGCCTCGGGGACTACCTTAATGTGGGCGTCTTTCCACAGCCGGAGCTTTGGCACCTCTGTGCTTAGCTACTCGGCTGTCTCCGCGTTCCCACTATGGCCATCCAGCCCGGTCGGACGGTTCAGCCGGAGAACAGCGATCTCTCAGAGCCGTGCTTCAGAGCCATCACCCTTAAAAATGACGGATTGGACCGTCTTTACCTGCTCCGTCGTGAGCAGACTTTTTGGGTAGTCGGCAGGGAGTATTGCCATCTTCGCTGAGCTAGCTACGTCCCTGTAGGAGGCCATGACACCGACTTGGGTCGATTGCCCCTGTGCTACCTCTCCAGCCGCAGCAACGGCTGTGGAGGCTGCTGGACCCTCCGTGGCAAGCGGCACTGTTATTCGACGCCCCTTCTGGGGTCGTGTTGGCCGATCTACCTCTTTTGTTGATCCCGCCACTCTTGCTAGGCACTGCCCTAGGAGGGTCCATTGCCTTCCTCTTCCTTGGTGATGGTGTCGGTGCCAGAGCCTTGTGAACAGATGTCCATGGGTTCTTCGGACTCCCGAGTGGGTACGATGTTAATCGATTTGGGGCTGCTTGAGCACCCTGTTTCGTTGTTACTACGATTGGTCTCCATAAGTTGGTCCTACGAGAAGTGAAGAAGGAAGTATCCCCCGGGGCAGAGCCTCATACCCCGGATCGGGCGCTTATACGACCGGAGGTGCCAGGTATCCTGAAGCCACCGTTAAAAGACACACTGACGTAGTGCCATTCATCACATTATTACGGGTTCTTTCGAGTTGTCCTCTCTAGATCCTCCATATTTAGTCTAGAGCAGGGGCACCTCGAGCAGGGCGCACACGCTTCACTGACACAGCCTTAGCCCCCAAAGTATATATCGAGAGCCATTCCGGAATTCAACGGCGAAAAATTAAATTTGGAAAGATTTTTAACGGCCATGAGATTGTTCAACCTTAGAAAGGGACCATTCGAGGAATTAGCGGTCGAAGTAATTAAGTCAAAAATTTTAGGATCAATCCATTACAAGGTAAAAAATGACTACCATTCTTCAATAATTGCTATACTAGAAGCCAATATTGTGGGCGAATCGTCCGATGTAGTAAAGGCTAAAATGGCTACGACGACGTAAAACTGCAGAAAACTTTACCAGTGACATTAACCACCTTAGGAAACTCCTTGAGGCATCATATATTGATGAAGGTCTAACGGCTGAACATGCCGAAAAGTTCAGCACCAAGGAGGCCATAATCACAATGACTACAAATTGTAAACATGGCAAGCTAAAGACCATACTAGAAGGCAAATGAATACCAAAATTATAAATTGACACAGCGAACCGGAAACTGAAGTCGGCTCAGAGCAAATGGGAAATCATTTCAAGATGGTTGCTTCAATAACATTCCTCTGGAATATCTTCACCGTTAGTCGCGTACCGTTGCAAAGACGCGGCTGACTTTTGTTTCTCAACAAAATTATCACTGAACCAACTTTTAACCGCAAATTATGTGGTGGTAATCCTGGCAATTTCACTTTTTTTTTTATTTTTAGAATTCAACAATAATTGATTTTTGTAATTTTCTCGAGTGTCAGGAAACCCGTTGTTAGTGAGACCTTCCTTCGATTCAGTTTAATTTTATACATTTGATGGAAATGATATCAATCCCGTCACTCAATCAACTGAAATTTTGCCAGTGCCAAAGTCCAACAACTGTTTTGAGAAGATTTCGGCTGGTTAAACATTCTGCTAGGCAGCACTCATATTGGTGGTTAACCTAAAACCTGTGACTTATCGCCGCAAATTCGAAGACTTAAAGCAAGCATTAATTTCGTCTGCGGCTGTCGATTGTGGAATGACTGGTAACGTTTGGCGAAAATCTCCTGATAACAAAATCATTGCACCGCCAAAGGGATTGCTACTGTTTCGTTGTTGATTTCTAATGTGCCAAGGTACATTCGTCCCAAATAATCGACTTTCATTCTTGCAAAATTTTCGCCTTCTTTTACTTTTTTTAAATATTGCACTTTAATGCTACACAAGCTTGCAATTTCAATGGTAACTTCAATGCTGAATGAGCAGATAGACCGCCTTCTAACAATGTTGCTGCGATGCCAAATGAATCAATTCTCAATGCAATCTCACTTCAAAAACGAATGGACGCCAAAATTAACAAAAAAACGAATGTCTTGCCAATTCCTCCAGGAGCATCCAACAGCATGGAATCACGTGACAACGACGATTATGACAATAAGACTGTAGATGAATGAATAGTAATGAATTTTTAAAAATATTTAGCACAAATGTTAAGACATATCTTTTAACTTGTTTGCAGTAGTTCTTTGAACTCTTATTTATACAGAATGATGGTACGTGAAAATCTTGTGTGGATGAGATTGTGTGGATGAGATTATGACAATAACCATCTTGAAATGATTTCCCATTTGCTCTGAACCGACTTCAGTTTCCGGTTCGCTGTGTCAATTTATAATTTTGGTATTCATTTGGCTTCTAGTATGGTCTTTAGCTTGCCATGTTTACAATTTGTAGTCATTGTGATTATGGCCTCCTTGGTGCTGAACTTTTCGGCATGTTCAGCCGTTAGACCTTCATCAATATATGATGCCTCAAGGAGTTTCCTAAGGTGGTTAATGTCACTGGTAAATTTTTCTGCAGTTTTACGTCGTCGTAGCCATTTTAGCCTTTACTACATCGGACGATTCGCCCACAATATTGGCTTCTAGTATAGCAATTATTGAAGAATGGTAGTCATTTTTTACCTTGTAATGGGTTGATCCTAAAATTTTTTACTTAATGGTACGTGAAAATCAGATTTTCACGTACCATCATTCTGTATAAATAAGAGTTCAAAGAACTACTGCAAACAAGTTAAAAGATATGTCTTAACATTTGTGCTAAATATTTTTAAAAATTCATTACTATTCATCTACAGCTTAATTGTCATAATCGTCGTTGTCACGTGATTCCAGGTTTTTACCAACAACGATGACAGCAACTTCATTAATTGTTGGAGCATGTTGACCAACTAACAGTTTATCAGCCTTTGTCACAATCTTGTGATCATTAGAAGGCATATGTTTAATCGCGGTCTTGAACAAATGAACTCACGCATTGTGCTTTTCACAAACATTCCTGCACCATCAGCACAACCCTGGAGTTTATTTTGGGAATTTGCGTGCGTTACAATGCTGACATAAGACATCCATCGCACCGATAACAATGCATTGATTTGTGCTATCCATGGTAGCATGATAGCGATATGCTGCTCGATTGAAGTCCGTCTCACGGATTCTGCGCTGTGCACCAGAACGACGTAGTCCTCTTCGCACATTATTGTTTTCTTATTCGGTATATACTTGTTTTTGTGTAAGTGCAGCACGTCAGTTCTCTACCCTTGAACAAGATTTGAACGTCGCTCAGTTGCGCCATAGATACTTTTGCTTTCAAAAATCATAACTCTTGAACCAGTTGAGATATTTTCATAATTTTTTTATATGGAAGGTAATTTTAGTACCTTTCGATTAAGTCGTTATACTATATGGTGTGATAAATAGTAGATTTTATACTCGAATATTAATGTTTTTGTGGCAGTTTTCTTAATTTGTATCCAAATTTGAAAAACACTTTTCGTTTGTTTTCTCTGAAAATGCTAATATGGTGAATTTTTAATGTTTTAAAAACACAAAATAAATACATTTTTTATAAAAAAAAACGTTTTTTTTTATAATTCAAAATTTATCTTTTTGACCAATTTGCAATCATTTATGCACCTTTTTTTAAAATAATCGATAAATTTGAAGGAGACCCATTACACGCCCGATTTCGTTGAAATTTTTACCGTGAGTAGAGATAATTTTTCAAAGAATTATGGTGAAAGTCTTATTAGGGGGCGGCTTCTAGTTTTTTTTTATTGATTTTTAAAATTTAAGCCTAGTATCCAGACAGAACAAAACTGTGGCAAAGCAGTGAGAGAGAGCGAGAGGCAAATGGTTGGTGACAGCTTGTCATCTAGGTCTGTTTCGAAGGGTGATATCCAGTTTAGGTTCGAAAATACTAGAACGGTACAGGCGTTAGGAGATTATTTAGGGGCGCGTGTTTTAGTATTTCCATAACGCGTAGCGAAAAAGAATAAAAATTTTAATAAAACTGGCTGTCACCAATGTTTGCCTCTCGCTCTGACCTTCACATATTTCAAACTATGGGTCCCGCAATGAACAAAAATGCGTGGAAAAGTCGAATTAAAAAGAGAATACAGTCCTAATTATTTGGTAGAGGCAAATACAATATTTTCGGAATTGGGAAATTATATGAATTTGCATTAAAAGACCTAGGACGAAAAAGTAAAATTAAAAATAAGGATGCAGGACTATCGAAGGGAAAATTGACCACTTTTGCATCTCGTTATGGAACTGGCACAGAAAATCCAGCTTCTCCTCCATGGGTATGGCCACTGGTACCATCATGTTTCTCCCTGAACGGATCCCACCCTGGCCTAAAAGAGCCCATATACAATTATCCGAGTTCCTTGGACATGTACTAGGAGTTGTCCAAGACAGGCGCAGCCACCAGAACGCTAGCCAATAGCTTAGGGACAGTTATTAATCTAAAACAAATCATAAAAAGACGAACGTGTGAGTTGTTTCAAATATTGCCGGTTGTCAACAAATTATGACCGCATCATTGGCGCTCAATAAATGCCGAACAACAAATAAAAAGAGCGGTCACACTTCAAAAGAATAAACATTTTTGCGCTGCGTGACAAAATTTGGAAGTTGATACTAA
>VNJV01009442.1:0-57932 GCA_008042635.1 Drosophila nikananu | reverse complement strand
CAAATTTTGCACTCAATTAGGTCCTCGGCAAGGCAGGCTCTGACTGGATGTGGCTCCTTGGCTGCATATATGTACAACACAGTTGAAATAATTTATTTATTACCACACGCCCTGACATTTTATNAATAATGACGAAAGTAAACCCTCTTGAGATATATGTACAGGGGATATAGAATGCGGGATTGACTGGCTGACGTTCAAAATGTGTGCTTGCTGCCTTGGGGCAAAGTATTTTGGCGCGTGTCCAAGTTGAAACAAAGAAAAGCAAAGAGAGGTGCGGCAAATATAGCGAATAAATCAGCAATGTTTGCCCGTTGTGTGTATGTGAGTATTACCAGGCCTAAAATATTAACTAACAATGAAAAATCAAGAGAGAGAATGAGAGGGGGAACATTTTAATGCTCCAGATGGAGTAATTCATTAATTCCTAAAATTCTAAAATAGCAATAAGGGAAGATGAAGTTTGTGGGATATTTTTAGAGTTGAATTTTACTTGGCCTTTACTTGTTTTTTTTTTTTATTTTAAAAATTAAAATTGTGAATTTTAAGACGTTTACTTAGTTTGCAAACCTTAAAACCATGTTTGGATCTCAAATGTGAAGCTCTGAGCCCGAAACACCAACTATAAAGCTTACCGAGGAAATATCACGGAAAAACAATAAGTTAAAAGGAAATTCTTAATAATTTCTGTTTGTCTTTATTTTATTTTATACAAGTTTTAAGGTTTCGCGTAAACACTTTCAAAACCGATATCGTTTCAAAAAACTTTGATCTTTGAGCATGGCAAATTTTTGTTTTCGACCGCTTTCGTCCGTTAAGAAATTGCTAATTTAATTGCAAATTCTGGAGAATATTTATGCAAAGCAGCTAGTCAGCCATTAAGTTAACTTGTTTCGGCACGGCCAATTCATTTAGACATCCTATCAGGCCATCACCAACCTACCTACCTACCTAGCTTCCACCCCCCAATTCACCTTTTACCTCGCCGCTTTTCAAATAAGCGGCTTTCACAAGTCGTCCTGGTTTTTCACATCTCCGTATCAGCCGCAGCCGCAGCCTAGCCTAGCCGGAAAATGACGACACACAAAACGGAGGAGGGAAACATCGGATTTCTTTTTCTTCGTGGCATCTCGAGTTGAGTTCCCTCGAATTTCTCACCTTTCTCAGCAATTTGAGCGCGAGGCAACGTGCCACGCATAGCTGAGAAGGCGGAAAAGCGTTTGACGCGACTCCCGGCTCCGTCTCTAGCTACACCACCCGCTCCCGCTGACTTTGTTTATTCGGTTCGGTTTAAATTTCCCGCGTTGTCGCCGGCAAAAAAAAAAAAGGGAAACTAAAACAATTGGGAAAGGCGCAAACACAAAAGAAGTAGAAAAACGGAACTAACTAGTTAAGTTAGCTCTCTTAGAAAGTGCCGACAAAGGGGACCCGTGGAGATCAAAAACTTAAGGGACTAGGATGTTTGATTATTTTATATTTGCAATATTTTATAAGTCAGAAATATAGTTTAAAATGAAATTAATTTTTATTTTTAAATAAGATATTGATATAAAAGATAAATGTATTAGTACTTCAATATATACAAAAAGTCTCTAAGCAGCAACACAATTCGTTTCAACGCAAAAACGAGGTATTATTAAGTTTTTGTTTGTTATTTTTATTTGATTTATCCTACGATTTATGGTAAACTATGTACAGACAGATGTAAGAAAAAATAAACATAAAGGCTACGAAGACAACAGACTTGAGATTTGAGCAATTGAAACGAACTGAACTTTTTATTTTGCACTTTGACTCAGCAGAAATTTGTATCTTTTGTCTTTCGTTTGTCTGGTTCCTGAAGTAGACAAAAAAATAAAAAATAAAACAACGTATACAGTTAAAAATGCTAATCTAAATTTGCCGGATATTGCAGATTTTGCTTTTCTTTCGTTTCAATTGCAAACGTTTAGCTAAGTTTCTTCTGTCAGTTTCTATTGAGGCTAATATAAAATTTGATTGAACTGTCATTAACTATAGGATGTCTTTTTTAATGTTTTCTCAGTTTAAATTTTTATTTAAAAAAAAAAAATAAATCGTAAGACAAGTCAGACTATCGAATGCATTCAGCTCAGTCAACCGAGTTGCCATTTGCTAACAAAACACGCTGGAAAATGTGAAGAAGGAAAACTGTTTATATGTTTGTTTGCCCACAGAACCTACAGCCAGTTCCTTTTCCCTCGTTCTGAGATTCTTCAGTGTCGAAGAAATGTTGCTGCACACCAAAAATATATATTCAAAAAGCTTCTGCATTTTAACACATGATTTCATATGCAAATATGAACAATGCAAAGTATAGATGGGGGGTTCAGGTTCGGGTCCAGAGACGAAAATTTATGTGAAATCACAAAATTTATGGCATTTCTTGATGGCAGAAGAAGAGAGAGACTCCGATGTGTCAAAGAAAGAGAGAGCAACTCCCGAGCAGAGTTGCCAAGAAGTTGATGTTGTCTAAGCTGTTTTCCCCCTTCATTTTCCGCTCTCTCTCTCTCGTTTTTCACTTACTTTTGTTGTTTGCCAAAGTTATACAATTTCTTGAAAATTTTCCTTTTTTGTAAAATTCTTCTACATGTGTCTATGTGTGTGTTTGTACTTTTTGGCACGTGACAATAAATTGTTGTTTGTTGTCTCCTACTGTTTCTTTTTGTTTTGCTGCTGTTGTTGTTGTCTTGTAAGAAAGCCAAAAGAAAAGTGTGTCATAAATGTCATAGTTAATATTTGCTGCTCTGTAAATTTTTGGTTCTTTGGCTTGTCGTTCCTTTATTGTTTTTGTTGTTTCTGAGGGGTTTTTCGTGGGCTTACTGCTTTATAAATAAAAAGTATATCGCAGCGCTCTGTCAACCTTGACCCAACAAAAAAAAAAGAGAGAAACAAAAGATGGGGATGTGTACGAGTACGAGCATTATAAATTGCAAAGCCAGCAAATTTATGGATTTAACTCAGTTACCGCTAAGCTGTAAGCAGCATGTGTGTGTACCGAATCCGATATCCAATAACCTACAAAAGAATCAGACGATTTAGTGGTATTTTTTGTTTTTGAATTTTTAATTATAGAAGAATTATCTAAAAGGAAGGAATATACTGATACACTTACTTTATTCTAATAAAAAAATATAATAAAATATAAGCAAAGTAACTATAAAAACTTCTTCCAAGGCTGAGTTCGTTGACATTAAATAATACATACAATATATTATCATATATGGCTTAAAGCCTTTTTAATAAATTACAAACTACTCTATTTATGTTGAAAAAAGTTCATTTCGAATTAATGGTAAAAAACACGTAAACAACACAAAAATCGGATCAGATATACTTATGAGTTACTTAGAGTGTACATTTTACACCCTAAAATAATTAATAAACATTACAACAAAGTTTCACTTCTAAAGTGCTAATGGACTCTGTTCATAAACTGTACTCGGATTTTTGCAAGGGCAACTATTTGTTCCGTTGGTTTCAGTAATGCTTTTGCAATCAACTTAACCCTGACCAGCAACTACAAAGCACAGTAGAAACTTTTTTTCGCAACAATTTGGTCCGATGAAAACCACAAAAGCTCAAATTCAATCGACATATTGCCATAGCGTTGGGTTGCCTTGAACAATCAGAATGAGAGGGCGGAGGAACGAGCTGATAATACGCATTAATCTCTCACCTGCCGAGCGGACACCCGAGAAGAAGAAGAAGCTATGACTATGAAAATGAAATGTATGGGAAAAACACGGGGGAAAAAGTGTAAAAGTGTTCACCTTGCAAAGGAAAAGTACTCACAACAAAAAAAACGAAGGAAAATGTTGATTATTGTTTTTGTTTCTCCTGTTGCTGTCGACGGCTTTAGTTTTCTGATTGCAGTTTGCTTCTTCAGATCGTTGGTTGATTTTTATTGTTGGCTGGGTTGCTCTTGGCCCAAAGTTGATTGCATGACATTGTTCTTAGCCAGCTTGTGTTTGTGTGTGTTTTTTTATTTTTTGTTGTATTTTTTTCCCCATTTTCGGTTTGTGCGGTTTGTTTACATTTATTTTGCTGTAGTTTTTCAGTTACGTTCACAATCAGAAGGCTTCGATAAACGCCGCCCACCGAGCACACAGCCCACCACTCACCATTTGCAATATTATTGAAAAACCACTTGAATCGGCCACCTCCCTCCACTTTTGTTTGCTGTACAACTTTGATTTCTATTTCGTTTGGGTTTTATTTGTGGGATATACCTGACAAGGAGTATGTGTGGTCTGGGGTTTGTAATGTGTATTAGAAATTATTATTATTATTATAAATAAGAGCCTAGGTTAAGGTAAGATTTTAATTTAAACAAAAATTAGAAAAAGCTAACAAGCGATAGGGAAACATTTTTCTGTTGTGTTTAAAGTTAAATTATTTATAGAGTATTTAAAAGTCAACTTGCTTAGGTCCATATTTTATTATGTTTTATTTCCTTTGCTGGTTGTATTGTAATGGTATTTTTTGGTTGAAAATACTTGAAGTGCATTTTCATTCCGTGTTGCAATTGATGAATGCCCGAGTAATAAACTTGAAAAATGCCCATTTCGGAAAAGTGTCGGCAGTTTCAGTTTCGGCTCTTCTAAGGAGCTGGGATTTTCCCCTCTCAGTTCGATTTTCTTCACGTATTTAGGAGGTCAATTGGAGGGGTTGGGGTGCGAGCTTCTGGGGGGGGTTTATTTTTTTCTTTGGAGGCCTGTGATGAACAAGACAAATAGCTTTTTTCCCCTGCGAGCTGTGGCACTGGGGTGCAGTTAAAAATAGTTGAAATATTGAATATAATTTGGGCCAGCGGAAAAGCAATAGGAAAACGCTTCAACCGGTGATTGGCAGCCGCTTAACAGATGTTTTTCACTCGGAAATTAGGTGATTTTTAATTTGAATCTGTGGACGGTCAAGATTGATGAGGGTTTTCTTTCTAACATCATTTTAAATTAGTATTTTTATTTATTAAAGGAATAAATAAATATGTTACAATCTACAAATTCAGAAATTCATTCTAAAAGAAATCAATAAAAATATTTCTAGTTTAATTGAAAATAATAATAAAATATCATAATAAAATTATGAATATATTAATGTTCTGAACTCGTCTTATTTTTGGAAGTATAAGAAATGTTTGCATATTGTTTAACTGAACTGAACAACCGTTAACAAGCACTCAACATATGATCATTAATTCCCCGCTAGCGCTACCCTGTTGCAGTTTGAGTGAATGTCAAAGAAAATTACTTTTTTATGCCCGACCTCCACATCTGGCGTCCAATGGAGCGTCTCCCCCTATTGCATCAGAGATGGTGGCTGATGCAATTTAACTACGCTTTAATGCAGACATTGATAGGATCGTTAAAATCAGCATGGAGCTTCCAGCTTGGCTGGCAGTCATCCTTTGCAGCATATTGTGAGAATCGAGAGACCCAGAAATGGGCCACAACATTATTGACAATAATGCGACAATCCAGGACAAACATTTTGCAAATGGCGTTTATAATAATAAACGTTAATAAACGCTGATGGAAGACGTTGAACGTAAAGATGCAAGGAGTGGAAAAATGCGAATCGCAAGAGCCCTGACTTGCTTTGCATTTTATGAACCTATCATAATACATAAAGAGGTTAAAATGAACTGAAAAGTTTTTCTGTAGCAGAACGCCTTAAATACTCTATGTTTTAAATATAAAAAGAGTAATTTAATCGAATAGTTATATTTTATTTTATCATAATAATTGACAAAACGGAAAAGGCATATATTTCAGGCTTGGTATTAAAATAAAAATACCCCCTGGCAAAATAACTCTTTGCAACTTTCGTGACTCCTCCCACAGAAGTGTCAAAAGAGTTGTCAACTCTGTGGGTATATGCATACATTATTATATACGTACCTTTATACATACATATGCATATTAAAATATATAAACCTCTTTTCTGCGGCTGTTGTTGGTTCTTTTGGCATTAATGTTGGCTTTTCGAAAGCTTTCTTTTGTCACTTTGTCAGCTCTTTTGCTTATTATAAACAGTGCAAAGAGCTCTGCCCAGAGTGAGGAATACGTCATACGAAGTATAAATATTAATTTTACTTAAAATTAATAAAAATAAAGACATTTTTGGCAAGGAACTCAATATTCATATTCATGCTTAAGACATTGATTAAGATACAATAAGAATTATTTCTTAAACTATACGTTTTTTAAGGACTTAATCCCTTATCCCTTTTAGTTCTCTACAATTAATGTATTATTTTATCCAAAAGGAATTTTATTCTACTTGAAATCTATTTAAAGAGTATAAGCATTCGCGACTTAGGTTCCTCCATTCTGCATCATTTTGTTCATTTTTGATGCTCCTGTTATTGTTATTATTGCTGTTAATTTCCTCTTTACCGAAATTATTTATATATTTTTTATGTATGTCCGCTTTTTGACGGCCATTGTTGTTGTTCTTCCTCGTCTTTTGTTGTGTTTCTCTCCGCTTAATTGAAGTGTCATTAATTTGTATGCATCATTATAATTAAACATAATTACGATTAAACAAAATAATGGAAAAAAGGGGAAGGCAGACAGCAATTTCAGATGATGCAGAGGTTGATGAACATTTTCTTGGGCATCATGACATGACGAAAATGAAATGCAAGAGTTACCAAACCGAAAATGACCCGCTCCGTTGACCCCCGGTATTCGTATACCTAAACGAATGGAAAAATCACTCTGTTTCCCGTTTTGGTTTCGCTTTGCTGGCCTTACATGGGCTTTAACAGTTTTCGGGAGCTTTATCTTTTCGAGGCACCTTCCATATACCATATGTATGTTTGCACGATTTCTGGCCCACAAAAAATATATATAACGTTTTGCTATTACCTTATCTTTTATTGGACTTACCTCATATATGACAATGATATAATGAGTTTTTGGCTTAACTCTGTGACTTGCTTTAATTTGTTTAACATTTTATGGTAATTTTATGTGCTGTGGACAATGAAGTGCTTTTTTTTTTTATAGAAAACGTAGTTAGGTCTGTTGAACTTCCTGTACTTTGGGGCAATTGATTAATGCGGTCATGAACTTGACTTGGGGTTCTGTATTCAGGAAGGCAGACAATTATCTCTATATAATATATACATACATATTATATACATGCTTTTTTTGAAACAGTAGATATTTATTTACTAACTAATTGTGTACAAATCTTTAATGAGTTTGTTTATGTATATTTCCCATTTATTATTACTTTAAATTGTTCAAATTTAATTTAATTGCTAGTTTCCTTTATTTTCCACTGCAAACTCGCTTGCTCTGTAGCTCCTCCTTTAGTTTACTCTATATTATACCATCTCCAGTTGGAAGTCACGTACACAAAATTCAAAAAAAGAAGGCAACCCAAATTGATTTTCGTGGCTGCTGTCCGTCGGCGAGCAAATAATCAAATCAAACCAGCCAAAGTCATCCCAACCCAGAGAAGAACATCCAGTCATTCATCTTTACTCTTGGATAATATACATATACAGTGGCGTACAAAATAATAGGGCTAACAACTGGTTTAAAGCTTATATAATAACTTCAAATATGTTTAAGATTTTTTCTCGTATTAATCTTTAATATCTAATAACATAGTTTCTATAATATTAATACGTTCTAGTTTCAAATCAAGGCTTGGCTCTTGGGAAAAATAGTTTTAATGCTATTATTTGACTTCCAAATGTTCTTAGTAGTGTCTGGCCATATTCCCAAAAATCAATCTTTCTGTGAAGAAGAACGAACGCCCCGAAAATTGTGGTCATTAGTTTTTTTTGGCAAGGGAATAAAATTGGAATTTTTGTGTATGGGGGGGCCACCCCGAAAAATGTTCATGACCGAAACGCCAGCAAACTACTTAGCCAAGTTGGCAGTGGAGGATTGGGGCCATGGCCTTTTGTTTAAACGTTCCAGAGCGCCGCCACCACCGACGCCGCCGCATTTCCTACCGATGAGCGAGCGGCATCAATCAGTTGGCTTCGGCTTGGACCGACTGTGTCCATTGTCTGAACTTGAAATCGACTTTTAAGCAGCCAGAAAAGGCAGCGCAGACAAGCCAGACTGGCTGCGAAAAGCAGAAAAAAAGCAAACAAACAAACGACCGCAGCATAAAAGCCTAATGATCTCAGCCAGCGATTGAGTTACATGCATCGAATCTCTGGCGATCTCTGGCTCTGACTGCTGCTCCTCCGATCCTCCGACTTCCCCGTCGATTGTTGGTTCTCCGCCACTCAACAGTTAATCACGAACTGGGCGAAAGAATGCCGGATTAAGGCGGCGTCACTTTTTTTTTTTTCAAGAGCTGGGCCCATTGAAACCAGTTTTACGGAGCGCCGGCTTCAAAGTTGTCGATTGTTTGTGATGCTGTATTGGCCTTAAAGAGGGGGTATGCTGGACTGGAGTTGCCCATTCGTACCATAAAATTTATCTTTGATTCCTTTTATATTTGATAGGGGTAGTTAATATTTGTTTAAGATAGTCTAGGGTTTTTTTAAATTATAAAAATACTAAGACGTGTAGTAGAGTACACAAATTTCTTTATGGAATTTCTTAAAGTTCCTGTTTTTTAAATGAATTTATTTCCCTAATTTATTTAATTGGCATTCATGTTTTATTCGTATACTAAACCAGATCCTCCTTCTTTCAAGCGTAAAGCATTTAAAGTTTATTGTTATTTGCCTGTGCTACCCATGGATGCTTGTTTTTGTAAATCAAGTTTTGCAGTTTTTGGAGTCGGGGTCTGGGCCTTTTTGAAATGTTTGTTATTCCGCAAGAGTTGGGGAGCAACTCGTTTATGGCCCAAAGGGTGGGGTGAAGCGAAGAAGTGAAGTGAAGCGAAGTGCTGGTGGTGGTGATGGTGGTGGACGGAAGGGAGCCCGAGGAGCCTCTCCGGATGAGCCTTGGCTCTGGATGATTGTCTGGGGGAAGCTTTAACTTCTCCGCCTCGCGGGCACTGGCTTTTGGCATATTTGCAGTGCGGGAACGGCAGCAGCAGGCATCAACATCTACCATCCACAGCAGCAGCAGCAGCAGTGGCAGCAGCAACAAGCAAAACGTGCACCACCAAAATATGCAACTGCAACAAGAATGGGATCTTCGCTGGCAATGCAACATCGTCGTCAGCCCGTCTAGCTTGGGTTATTTTCTTGTTAGCTTCCTTGACTCTTGGCTCTTGGGCTTCGCTTTAAGGGGTATCTGCGTTGGCCTCTGCGTTACAGGCCGGGGTCTGGGCCTGGCTATCTGCCAATTGTTTGGCAAATTAACAGCCCAAAAGGAGTAGCAAGTTGCGAGTTGCGAATCGCAAGTTGCGAGTTGCTGCCTTCTCTGTTGCAAGTTCCTCACTGCTACGCCAAATGTTTGGCAAGAATAACATTTAAATATCCCTTTGTTTGGCCAAGTCTTTTTGGCCTTTCTCTCTTAAATTCCCGCCTGCAGTCACTTCATGTACCATAATCTCGCAGTTTGTCGTCGTTTTTTGGGCGTAGGTATATAATTACCCTTTCTGATAAAATATTAGAAATATATTTAGGATAAATGGCAATAGAATAATTGGTAAAAATTAATTTCCACAAAACTCTTAATCCGCCAATAATGATTAACAACTTGTATTTTTTATTTTAATTTAATTTTTAACAGTCTTGTTTACAGTACTTCTTTAAATGTGCTCTGTTAACATTATATTTTACATTACATCCTTTACAGTGTTTATTTCTTCGACTTGCTGTAGTCTCGGTCTCTTTTTACCAACATTATCTTGTTTTTTGTTGCCTTTGAATTTATTCATGCATCCATATTTAGTTAAATTACATGTTTTGCGATAAGCAAAAAGCTTCCACAAGGAGCTGGGGATTTCGCTGGAATCGTATAATCCTTGAGTCCTTCTTTCAACCTAATTAGACGGCTGAGTGTGTGAGTCTGCTTGCTTTACCAAGAAAAGTTTTCCCTCCATTTCTTGGATACATAATTAGCCAACCAAGCAGTCAGTGGTTCTTCTGCAGCGGCTTTTGCATTTGTTTTCATTTCAGCAAGCGCATTTCTAAACTTCCTTTTTCTCGACTGGCCTTATAATGCAGTTTTTCTTTCTTTTTGCTTTACTTGCAGGTAAGCCACCATCATTTGCATTGCGGAATAAATCGTTTAGATATCTCTGCACTATTCTGGTAAATAAAGAGTTTTTTTAACTTTCCATGCAGGTAAAAGAATAGAGACTGTATATTATTTGGTTTAAACAGCAAAACCGAACTTATTTTATATGTTTATCTAAAAGATTGCTTGTGAAAAGTATTTTGAAACATGCAGCCATATAAATCTCTAAGAAATATATTTTTTCTAAGGTTTTATAACTTTAGGCGCTGTGAAATAAACCCAGTTTAGATGGAACACCACAAGCACATATGGCGGGGCTCCTTGCAATACCATTTACCAAACTGAATTCCTTGACTTGCAGCCATAAAACAAGACTGAGATGAAGAAGGAGAGACAGCCGCTGGTATAAATTACATAAATATAGAAAGAAGAGCCCCAGCGCCAACAGCAACTACAAGTGCTTCTGCAACTGCAACTGCAGCAGCCACAACTTGCAGCGTCAACTGGGCCAAACCAAATGTCAGCAAGTTTTGCGGGCAAGTTCGCCTCGGCTTCCTCGAGCGTTTTTTCTTTTATGACTACGCTCTCTGCCGCCGTGTGTACTCGCATATCGGGTGTATATGTACATATCTGCAAGTGCACAGTATACCATCGTATACGTTTTATAGGCTAACTGCTTTTCGCTATCCGCCTTTGGCTGACTTCACCTTTTTACGCTCGATCGAGTGGCCAGAAAAAAAATGACACAAAATAAAACGGAAATACGATACCCACAGTTTGGGTCAAAATAGTGAAACCCTAAATGAGGGTTAAAAATATACGCTTTTATTTTAAAATGTATGAGTTTATAATTAGCTAATAAGCAGAAATATGGAGCCAATAGCTACATACTAATTGGTTAGTTTTTAACATAACGACAATCTGAAGAAGTTATTAACCCTAAAATTGTTGTCCAAGAGTTGTATATAAAAATATAAACCCTATTTACTTTTAATAGTTTTTTGATTCAATACAGAGTGAGGTTCAGAGCTTTTCTATAAGTATTTTTTACCAAATAAATTTTAACCGAAGGTACATTATGTACTTTAAAAAGAGAATGGCCATCGTTGGTCAGCTTTATTCAGTTCTCACTTAAGTATTTTTTATCTTGAAGCAGTTGTGGTAATTTTTGGAGCCCACAAAGTTTTTGCAATTAAATTACCATTCAGTTTGAAGTTGCTCGAGTGTCGAGCTTGCTCTTAGTCCCAATCACTTAATGGGGAAACCCTTTCCCTTGGAAGTTCGGACAACCGGAATCAAGCTTGATGGATGCCTGCAGATATGGTTCCCTAATTAAGCAGGTGTGTGTCCCGCCAGCTCATTGAGACTGTGATTCACTTGGGTGCTTAATTAGAGGCGAACAATTGTTGTACCAACCCGATAAGTGGCGGGGATTTTCTCAATCTCTCTCGCTCGTCTCACTCTGGGAAATTAAATGCAATGAGATTGTCAACGAAACATCAATAAAGGCGACCGAACGAACGAAGACCTGCTCCATTTTGTCCATTTTTTCCATTCTCGTTTTCATTTTCAGACCCATTTCCATTTCCCATTCTCGTTGGCCGTTTCCCCGTTGCAATTTCCTCCGCGGCCTCTGCTGTTGCGTGGTGTGCGGTGTGTGAAAAATGTAACAATAATTGAAATTTAATAGCCACGCCGACAGCCCGCAACCAAATGTCGTCAGCAGCCAACAGAGCCAACATCCAGCAGTGAGCAAAAACGGTTGTAAGCCGCGATGCAACGACGTTTCCCCATCACCAGGACTTGGTTTTCTCCTCAGCATAAATGCATAAAGATTGCTGGGATGAAAAGAGGAGGAGCTGACGGGACAGGGACTGACTGAAGGAGCGAAAAAATCGCATTCACTTTTACTATTATATTCATAGGCGAGAGCAAGTGGGGAAAAAGCAACAAAGAAGGTTCGACTTAGGGATATCCTGTATCCTGAAATATGGTTAGGCACAGAAAGAAAATATAATATGAATATTAAGATAAAAATAATAAACTAAAAACCAATAAAATAAAAATACTAAATAATAATAACATACTAATAAAACACTTGATAAGAATGTACTGATGTAGATACTAAAATAATAATGTACTACTAAAATACTAGATAATAATGTACTACTAAAATAATACTAATAAAATAATACTTTAAAGTTAATACTATTATTTTAACTCTAATTAACATCCGGATATATTGACATAATATTAAATTACACCCCCGAAAAATACCCTCAATCCTAAACAGGGTATCGAAATGCATACGTTGCCTGAAGTTGTCGTCATCGCCCGTTGGCGGTTCATAAAAAGGAGCTGAAATAAAAGTGGGTCAAAAACTGTAAATGATATTTGTTCTACTTGGTTTAAGATGTTGTTGGACACTCCCCGGCAGTTGCCCCCACAGCCTCGCCAGATTCCACTGGCATATATCGCATTATGCTGGGAATGCATTTGGCAAAACGATTTGTTTGGCAAAGTTCAGGGAACACAGGGAGCTGGAGCTGTAAAAAAAAGGGGATACTTGAACCATTAAAATGCTAAAATGATTTTCTTGGCCCGCCAAGAATGAAGTGTAAAATTCAACGCCAACCCGAATCTCACACTCGACTGGTTGTGTCGTCAAAATGATGTCGATGAACTTTGTTTGCCGAGAGATACGCATACAGAAGCGAATACAGATGCAGATTCAGATACAGATACATATTTGGAGGAGGCTGAGGCTGAGCGGGAGCAGCAAATCTGTGAAGGGCAATAACGTTCACTGACTTGTCTGTCGGTCGTCACACGATCCGGATTGGACTGAGGTGGAAATTAGCATTCGTCTGCTAACTGATCACCAGTCTCCGAGTTCTACCAACAATAACAAAAAATACAAAAAAGTAAAAGACCTATTTTTGTTAACTTGTTTTGCTACCGAGAATGTTAGCCTAAATTGGGGGAAAGGGTCTCAAAATATATATGTTCAATTAAAGCCACAGATTAGGAGATAAATTGTCAGAGATAAAAATTCTAAAATGCTGGAATAAGTTCTTTAAAATTACGTTTATATAAAAATGCGTTACCTGTATTTTTTATGTAATCTAAAAGAAGCTTTAAAAAGAGAATGTATCCAGAAATGAAGCAACACATTTATTTATTCACTGTTTAAATTAGTGGCAACAACACAAACAAAGCCCAGTTTATGTTTATCAAAGCCGTAATAAAAACCCATTAACTCCTCTCTATCTCTCTCTCTAAACAAGTTATGGCTTGGAAAAAGTTGCATGATTTATCTAACTTTTCAATTTTGTTGGATTCTCGATTTAACAAAGGTTGAAAATAAAGCCTCTCCGATTTAGGAATGAATTTGTATTCAACAGAAATTATTAGTGTTTGGAAATTTTCTAGCTCGTTAAATTAAATTGGCGTGTCAATTTGCACTTGGCTACGTGTACTTACATATGTGAAATTGGCAAGTGAGAAATGAGCAACTCAAAGTAAGCCGCCATATCCAGGAAAAAGTATACGCAACCTAATGGGAACTCTACCGAAAAGATTCTCATAAATTCAGAATTCAAAGCAAAGATATCTGGCAAATAAAAACAAATAGGAATTTCCTGTTTGGGCCTTTGGCTTCTGGCCAAAAGCATCCTAAACGTAATCATCCTCGTAATAATAATTTGGTTAATGTCTATAGAGCAAAATTAACATCATTATCAGTGTTGTGGTCTGGGTAATTTCAAATTGTTCGCCAAAACCAAATAAAGTTTGAAACAAAAATTGGAATGAAAGCTTAATTAGAGGAAGAGAGATATATGGGCACTTGCATGGGGTATTTTCACATTATTATACCCTTGCAGGGTATTATAAATTTAGTCAGAAGTTTGCAACGCAGTGAAGGAGTCATTTCTGACCCTATAAATCATATATATTCTTGATCAGCATCAACAGCAGAGTCGATCCAGCCTTGTCTGGTGGCAAAAAAAATTTACAAATTTTTTCAATATTTTTAAGGTGTTAAATTGTTGAAATTGTAAACGAAAAAAAATTGAAAAAAATTAATTTTAAAAGAAATTGACATTTAGTCTGCAGTTTTATTAGCCTTGTAAAAACTAACTCAGAACAGTTTTCCGAATTCAAATTAAAGTATTTTTAGCCTAGTTATTAAATTTTTAAGATTTCATTTTCCAAAAAAATATCTTATAAAACGATGGAATTTTAATACTGATATTGGGGTATTATAATATCATTCAGAAGCACAGAACTCATCGAAGGAGTCATTTCCGACCCTATAAATCATATATATTCTTGATCAGCATCAAAAATTTTTAAAAATTAATTTTAAAATAAATTGAAATTTAGTTTGCAGTTTTATTAGCCTTGTAAAAACTAACTCAGAACAGTTTTCTGAATTCAAATTAAAGTATTTTTAGCCTAGTTATTACATTTTTAAGATTTCATTTTCCAAAAAATTATCTTATAAAACGATGGATAAAAATTTACATTTTAATACTCTTTTCGGGGTATTATAATATCATTCAGAAGCACAGAACTCAGCGAAGGAGTCATTTCCGACCCTATAAATCATATATATTCTTGATCAGCATTAACAGCAGAGTTGATCTAGCCATGTCTGGTGGAAAACAAAATTAAAAAATTTTTTCAATATTTTTAAGTGTTAAATTGTTGAAAAGGTAAACGAAAAAAATTTGAAAAAATTAATTTTAAAATAAATTGAAATTTAGTATGCAGTTTTATTAGCCTTATAGAAACTAACTCAGGACAGTTTTCCGAATTCAAATTAATGTATTTTTAGCTTAGTCATTTTAATTTTAAGCTGTAATTTTCGCAACAATTATTGATAAATATTTAAGTTTTAATACTTCTTTTGGGAAGCATAGAACAATGGGAAGGAGTCATTTCCGACCCCATGAATCTTTTTCTTGATCAACATTAACATTCATTTGATCAAATTTTATTCAATTACAATGCTCCAATTGTATGCTGCAAGGGAAAGCTTCCTTTCTTGTTAAGTAGTTTGTTTCAGTAGACAAAATGTAAAAACATAAACTAAATATGTTTTATAACAAAAAGTAAATAAATCATGAGAGAATGTCTTAAATTCTTAGTAAATATTAAACATAATAAATTCTTTTCAATCTCTGTTTAAAATTTGAATTAATTGAATAATAAGGAGCCTTTCAGCTGAATTAGTAACTCTTTAATACTCCTTGTGATATATTCATATAAAATACTTAATCCAAGCTGTCAAGAGTGTTTCAGTTTCGTCACTTTGAAAATGTGACCCTCCGCATCCGTTATGAAATCATTAAATGACCCACCTTAACCCCTGACATCCGCCCCAAGGCTTAGGCTCCGGCAAACTAATTCCTTTTGTGAGCTTGGGAGTTCTCTAAAAGGGTTTAGGGAGTGGGGTCAGTCTGGGCCTTTCGGGCCTGTCTGTAAATCATATCAAAAAGGGGTCGACGGGTTCATTTGGGGTTGCGGTGTTGCCGCTTAATTTATGTGGTTTCATTTTGTTTGTTTTCCCAGTTATGTTTTTGTTTATCTTTTTTTCCACTCTAATCGGAAGTTTTTCTTTGACTTAATTTAATTAATGAACTGATGATTTTCGCTGATTTAAATGCATTTTACGATGTGGTTGAGAATAAACAAAACAGAGATAAAGACACTTTTTGTGCAGCTGACACAAAACTTTAGTTCCCCAATTAATCAATTGAAACCCTATGCAAATTTATGGCCAATTGAGTCTCGAGTTTCAAGTTTGTAGCGCGTGTGCTTTTGTTTTTAATTTGCATAATTAATTTAAGCTCAGCTCGGAATTCAAGTTTTTATTCTCCAAACTGTCAAATAACAAAAAATTAGCTTTAAGTTATGCTGAAAGTGGATTTATTGGGGGTTTTTTGTTTAATAGTTTTAAGTAATCGAGCTGAAAATTTGAAAAATTCGGATGTCTGAAAGGATTTCTACATTCAATTTGTTATATATATAAAAGTTACATTAGAAAAGGCACAGAAACCTACAAAATACATAAAATGAAATAAGGACCATAAAACACTTTTAACCACCAATTTCTGTTTAACAGTTCTTTGAAATTTTCGCGGTTAGGCACCCCATGGACACAACTACCATATTTTGTAATTAAAGGAACTTCGTTATCATTATTTTTCATTAGGCACCCAAGCCCTCTTTTCCTTGAAAACCCATTAAATTGATGTTGAAATCCAATTAACTATCGATTTCTGATAAGAGTTTATGAAATGACACAAAAACGTTAGCAGCTCGCGTCCAAACTAATTTAGCAATAACGAGACGAACCGAAGCAAATTAAGCAGTTTAATCATATGAAGTCAGTGGGGAGTACTTTTTGGGACTGAAGGGAATCTTTCACAGAGATCCACCCTTAGGCAATAGGGCACACGAAATGGAACAGATGACCCCGGAGGCAAGGTGACAAAAACGGGGGAGGTACCTCGAACATAGAGTGAGATGAGAGGGTGGGATTGCCCGATGTCCAATGTCCGATGTCCCTTCGGTTTTTGGACTCAGACAATACGTGCGAAAAATTCGGAAAAAAAAGAGAAAAGCAGGGGAAAAACTGTGGACAGCTGGTTGACAACCAAAAGCAATTGTTCGTGCCGATGAAGAGGGTGCTCACGGTCTGGCCTCTTCTTTCTACGCTGATGAGGAACACACAACCGGCGAGGAGTAGCCCACATCACAACGTGACTGCAGAAGTTGTCAGTGCCTTGCGGTTCACTTAGCCACGTGTTTTTCCCTGTGGTTTTTCCACAAGTGAGTGAGGAACTATGGTCTATGTTCATATTGGGTGAGAGACCCCGTACCCTCGGGGAAACCCGTAAGCCCCGCGAAATCCTCGACCTCCGCCGGATACACGCGCAGACAGAAAACGGATGTAATTAAGGATTTTGCGTGTGCCCATTGCAAAATTTTCCGGCAGTGTGAGTGTGTGTGTGTGTGTGGCCGGAGTTCAGAAGGGCGAGAGAATTTTCCACTAAAGAAGCTCACTTCGAATAATCGTTTCTCATGTCTCTCATATTCTACACAGGAGGAAATGATATTAACTTGCTGAATTGATATTTGGGAGAATTTTCTATTATAAAAGTATTTTTCTAATTTCCCAGGTCTCTAACATAGGACACAGATAGAAATTGGGATAATTTAATGAATTTGCCAACCGTCATTATCAGATTTCAGATTTTCCAACAACTTAACTCCAGAAACTGTTGGGAATTATAGCGAATTTAGTGTGTTTTTGTAGCCACTAAATGAGCGATAATAATTAAAATAATTTAATTGCTTTTGAATTACAACTAAAAATGCTTAAATTATAAGTACTTAGCATTTTGTTCCTATAATTTAATATTTTTATAAATTAAAGTCTAGAACTTGCTGGGCATTATACAGAATTTAGTCGATTTTCATTGAAATTGAGTAAGTAATAATAAACAAAATTTATTTGTTTTGCTAAAATACTAATATTACCCTTTTAGCCCTACTTTAACTTTAATATTCAATTACAAAATTTATACAATATCTTCTAAAATTAAAGTATACGTACTTTTTCCCGTGCATCCTCTCGCTGTCCCTCCCTGTTTGATTAGCCGCCTTCATCACAGACCGTCTTAATTGCTTTTGTTCGAGGGGTGCCCAGCCGGGGCAGGGTCTTGATTTGCTTACCCTGGTAAATTACATGCATAGTTGCCTCCATCGGAGGTATAGCAAAAATCAAGCTAATTATGCGACGCTGATGAGATGACACCAGGAAAAAAGGAGACACCGGGAAGAAAGAAAGAAGGGAAGAAGCTAAAGCCACACACTGAATTCAGAGGATTTGAAAACTCCGCAATAAAGTCAATGGCAGACCCAAGTTACTTAAGCGGGCTAAACTAAATTAAAATTCCTCGCCCATAGCCTGGGACTCATTTTCTATGCGATCCCAACTAACCCAGAGGAAAATCCTTGGCAAAATTAATTTCGCACATAAAACACGCCGAAACCCAAAACATATTTCCTTTTTTTTTGTGTTTGGGGGTGGCCCCATAAAGAATCACAAGATCAAGGCAAAACGAAACCAGAATTAATTTCCAAGTCTGAAACCCATAAAAAGGGGCGATGGAAAATCCCGAAAATCCTTTGAGGGGGGCTAAGGGATAGCTGAGAAAATTAACAATTTTTTTTTTTGGGTAGCAAGCTGGGGTTATAAAATAAGCTTAGATATGTTAAAGTATTTACAATTATTGTTTATATGATTTTAGGGGAAAAATATTGACACATGTGAATAAGGTATTTCAATGATATATTAAATTGACCTTATAATTATAAAATATGTAGCTAGTTTTACGTTCAAGAAACCTTTTATAAGTTGACTAGAATAGGGTTACAAAAATATATTATTTTTGAAAGCCAAATTTGAGTTGGTTAATCATCCAATTAGTCAAAATATTGGTTCACATTTATATTCTTTGGGCGACTCTTTTGAAAAGTTTTAAGCCACTAATTAAATGCAAATAATATGAAACAAAATAATCTAATTTTGCGGAGGGTAAACCAAGTAAAATTCATTGACCACAATTCGGTTAGAATAACCAAACCGCACATCCCGCACCCAAAAGCCCAACCCAAAAAAGGGACAGATGACACAAGAAGGCCTAATAAAATAAAAATCAACAACATGCACATCATAAAATAAATAAACTATGGAGAGGGACAATATTTTGAAGGAGGGGGCCGGAGTAAGAAAGAGGGTTACGGTTACCCGACGCGACTTGAATTTCTACGCAATTTAACTTTCTTATACACACACAAAAAATATCGAGGGAACTTGGCCAAAATTGGCATAATAAATGCGATAACAGCCCCCGAAACATCAGCAAACTTAAGCGGGCCGCAAGAAAAAGTTGGGCTAACAAGCGCCTAACAAGTATGTACACTCTCTCATATAAGTTGGCGCGCACACACATAAATATGAATGGATTCCCTAAGTAGTATATCTTTGATGACATAGAGAACGGCGGCCCGACTTGGCGAAACAAACTCTGGCGAATATTAAACCAATAAAGGCCAAGATTTACTCTTCTTCGTCGGCGGCTGCCAGACTTCTAGCGGTCTTTCTATTTAAGCATTGCCGTTGTGGCCAGAAACTCATTTATTTGGCAGTATGATAACAACGGCTGAAAAAAAGGGAGAGGAGCGGCAAACTGTCAGCAGCCATGACCAAGTCACAATCCATTTTCATAGCCGAGTTTCCTATAAGCGATATAGATACCCATTAAAATGGGGTTATGCTGTATTCTAAGGAAGCATTTAACTAAATCGCAACATTCTTTTTACTATTTACTCTTCACAAGTTATTATTTACTAGTTATTACTTTACTTATTCATATTTACTAGTAGCTTTCTACTTGATGTTAACTAGTTTGTTTCTTACAAGACGGTATTTTTGATTGTTTTTACTAGTTGCTATTGACTAGTTACTTTTAACTATTTGTTTTGTACTAGTGGCTATTTATTAACCATTTTTTAAAAGTACTAATTTCTTATTAATATAAATTGGTTAATCTTTATTTATATCTCGTTACTCGTTAGTACATTCTAGTTAGTTTTAACTAGTTGCTAGTTGTTGTTTACTAGTTGCAATTTATAAGATATTTTTAAAGTTGCTAGTTCGTCATTAATATACCATAAATTAGTTAATCGTTATTTATTACTCGTTACTCGTTGCTAGTTAGTTAGTTTATACTAGTTGCTATTAACTAGTTTGTTTGTAGTAGTCTTTTAAATTTATTAGACATTTTTAAAAGTTACTTGTTATGAGTATAAATTTGTTAAATGTTATTAGCTACTCGTTATCCGCTACTACATACTTGTTACCATTTACTAGTATTTAGGCAGATGAAAAATATACTTTATATTTATCTTATCCTTGTTTTTCAAGCCCCACTTAATGGGTACTCGAGATTCGAGTGCTCAATTAAATTTTATTTACTTGCTCATTCCTACTTAATTTTGTTTTGGCATTTTTTGGGAACATTTTGCACATCATATGGCACATAGTTGATGATATCGCTGTTGTTGTATGCTGTGCGTCGCCATTGTTATTGTCGCAGCACGTTTTATATGCAGCATATATATCTGTATGGAATACGTATTCTTATATTGGCAGCCATGTATGTAATGTAATCATGATTTTAAGCAGCTTTAATATTGTATACTCCACCTAACCGCCCACAAAACCCCCCAAGACAGACGTCTGGTGAACGTTAAGAGGTTCGAAGGGAAGATGAATATGAAATGGAAGGAGATTCAAGGGCCTTACAGGCATGAACTTTTTATTATTATGTTGAAAGTTTTTCTTTCGGTATTCTTGTTGTCAAACTAAGGACAAAAAACAAGCAAAAACATATCATGTTATTTTTGCGTTACTGAAGAAAGATGAACTGGTCAGCGGCACATGTAAAAAAAAGGAGCAGAAAGCAAAAGCGGAAGGGATATCCCTAAAAAAACCATCGAAAGAGAAATCTCATACTTTGTCAGATTTTTTTCTTTTGCCACTCATCGTAATGTGCTGCATTTAATCTTTGAAATTGCGTGTCCTCCACTTGCTGTGATTTGGTTTTTGGTTTCGTTTTTCTCTGTTTTGTTCGCCTTTATTTCGCTCTCCTCTTTTATGCTCGTCAAAATGTGTCAACAAATTGGCTTTTGACGTGCTTAATGAGCGGCATTTCCCCTGTCCACCTCCCTCTTTCTCCCTTCGTTTTATTGGAGGAAAAGTTTTTACGAGAACATTGGGATTTCTTATCGGAGTTTAACATGAAAATCCCCCGGTGGCAGGCAAGCGAAATGCCCTTATAAAGTGGTGGTGCCAACTCTCAGATGCGCTCTATAAGATTGGGGCTAGTTACCAGATATCCCAGAAGTTTAACGACTGGAAACCAAAGTTTAGGGCTTTCATTTAGTTGCTTGGTAATTAATTTGTTTGTGTGATATTTATTTTGCCATAGAACTAAAGTAAAATCCTGTTTTTAATTCAATTTGAGCCCACCTCTGAGCATTTAGCTCCTTAATGTAATATTTTGGTCACATTTCTGGTCTCTTAACAGGATTAAATATGATTTCACCCTACTCAACTTCCGCTGCGAACTCTCCTTTGATTGTGAGGGGGAGGAAAAAGTGACTTTTTAGAGCTTTTAACGAAAATGTACTTTCTTCCAGGTGACCGCTTCAGTGAACAGATCAGGTGCAATTGCAGTCCAGTTCGGTCTTCCATTTACTTATTTATGATTTATTACGGAATTCTCTGTGCGGCGTCATGTAAATGCCACAGCGAAATGGGTAAACAACATCCCACGGAGCACACGAACTTATCTAAAACTCATTTTCCTCTGCCATTCATAATTATGCATTTGTTTTGGTCGCTGACTGGTTGGCTGACTGGCTGGCGGAGGCCCAAAACGCAATTAAATGCCATCGCCGGTTATCAAAAGCCAAATACAAACTGTATAAATATGAGAGGCAGGCAGAGATAAGCACGGAATGATGGAGCCCCCTTTTCCATCGACTCGTAAACCTTGACATTATTTTGGGTGAACGCGTTTGACCAATAAAAATTTATCATAAATTGAATTCTTTTCATCAACAGAAATGTTGAATAAATTTTATTCAAGTTGAGATTTATTTGTATTTATTTAGCGTTGGGTTTGTGCCCCTTGTTTACTTGTTTCTTTATTAATTTTGGGTTGTCAGGGCGCCACAGTTTTTATTTGTTCAGCTTTTTGGGGGTTATATCTTTTTGGGCCTTAATATTTTTATTTCATTGTGTCATATGATAAGAGGGTCTTGGGTTTTATCTAGAGTGATATAATGAGAATTTTTTAAGTCCACAATGGGAAAAGTTTTAAAGAATTAGTAAGCTTTTTACTTGACTTACATATTAAATTTCCCTCCACAACAAATGACAAAATTCACTTAATTAACCCTCTTTATTAACTTAATGAACATTTATCAAGAGGCCACTTCCTTTCTGAACAGAATCACAAAATGTGTGTATGATTGATGCGAAAAACTCATTAAAAGTGAAACTCAATACATACGTAGGTATGTATTCGCTAATGGGACCATCAATTAAACTCACAATTCCATATTGATGGAACATAATAAGCTAATTACCTGGCAATCGTACACAAATTGTGTTAAATAATTAACAAAATTGTGTACATGTGTATGCGTCTGTTTCCCTTTATCGATAGATAAGATAATGCCAGATATAAGTGCAAAAAAAAAAGGAGAAGGCAGGCAGGAAAATTCATTTAGCTGCAAACAATGACTAAGAGTAAACAGGAAAAATATGAGAGTGGGCGAGGGCGAGGGCCAGACACATAAAATAACATACAAGTTGGCGTGACAGGAAAACACTCAGAAATCACTCGAGACATGGTTCCTGGACGACCAAGCAACCCCTTCAAGGCGAAGTAGCCAGGATTAAATGTATGCAGGGGTAAAACTTAATTAGAGGTGAAAAGCAGCAGCAGTAGGAGTCTATGAGTATATGTATATGAAAACTCTACAATGAATGACAATGAATACAATCATAATGGCCAGGGGAAAACTTCAAGTGGCTACAAGCAACAACAGCAAGCCGACCACGTAAGGATCATTAATCAAATGTCCAGACAAGTGTAAAGTATAAAGGAAAGCCCCCCGGCCGCAGGCTGTTGGAAAGTCTTGAAAATAAAATGAAGTATACTCCTCGAAGCCTCGGCGGAAGTACAGTAATAAATACGAGAAGGGAATTGTCATAAAAAATACACTATGACTTGTTTAAGAAACAATAAACATTTTACTAAGATGAACAAATGAAATTGAGTCACTAGCACACGCTTTCGCTGAGCACGAAAGTGAGCCATAAAGTATAAAGGCAATGAAAATAATCCCATTTATTATTGGCAATCAAGGCAAAAGCTAGTTTAATTATAGACCTAATAATAGTATTACTTATACTAATGCCTTATTAGTTTTGGGGTATTATTTCTCCTATTTCGAACATTTACTGTATATATCTCCGTTCTACCAACTCGAAGATGGCGCCTAGCACGTACAATTTTGAAGAGCTTGGCAGGCCCCGTAGGCTCAAGGAACAAGCAGACAGAGACTGCTTCACCTGCTGGCCCTCCTGGCCCCCAATTGGTGGAAAGTGCCACTTGAGGCACCTTTGGCTGTTGACAATAAACATTGCGATTTACCCACGACACCGAACGAACGGAGAAAACTCTGACAACGCACTCTGCCAGCCTGCGAGCTGTGTGGAATAATACGCAGCGGTTCTTGTCGTTGTTGAGATGCTGGGAAACATTCGCAGGGGGAAAATGCTAGGGGACATTTGCAGGGTGAAAATGCCAGGGGGAAAATCTAATAAGCGGCTGTTGAAAACAATATTAAGCTTCTAGGTGCGAGGGCACGGCACTCTGCCAGTCCCATTCTGCGATTCTCGGCGCTATTTCGAAAGCAGACGCAAACACGCACTAGAAATCCAGCCAGGGCCAGGCGACGTCCGACCCGCATCGCATTGTTGACACGGATGACATTTTAGTGTCCCAGGTGTGATTAATTCCCGTATTGTTTGTGGTCGCACGCAATTCGGAGTGAAACACTGAAAGGGAAATATTAAAGAAAACTGGATTTTATAAGGTTTTAAGGAATGCTATTAAAGTATGATTAAATATTGCATTAAATATTATAAAAAATAGTTAAAAATTTAAGAGGGTAAGAGACATTTAATATTAAATTTATTTGATTATTTGACATATATTTTCCCAAGTGCAAAAGCGTTTCTCTAATGGAATTTTCATGGTACTTTCATGGTGCCTCACAGGTTGCATTCAGCGATAATCGTTTTGGCTGTGAAATTGTGTGTATAACTAATAATGTCAAACGATGAGAGATTAAGTTTATAACAAATGATGTCTAAAGCAATTTAATGTTGAACTGAAAATATAAATTCAATTTTACTTTTGACACTAAAAGAATTATGCAACACAAAATTAACCACACAACCCAACCTATGGGCAATTTTACGGTCATGTTACTTTATTATTATTTATTTTTTACTGCCGCCCCCCGATCGATTCGTCACCCATTCCCATTATCAAAAGCTCAATTAAATGTTATTTTAAGCATAGTAGTTGTGGGTTATCATTATTTTAGCGCGTAATTAGTAATTTCATGCAATTTGCGAGTGATGGGAGGGGTGAAGGTGAGAGTGAGTGGGTGGCTCATAACGCTCCATTCCCGATTCCCCGCTGCACTTGAATTGCACACTCGCTGTCGCAGTCGCGTAGTTACTTTGTGAAAATGGAAAATAATTAAACTAGAAATTAGTAGAGCGTAACGCAGACTGGGTCCGGGTAAACTGAACTACACTAAGCTCGGGCTAAACTAGCTTTTGCACCTTTTTGTCCCGACTTTTCATTTATCTGGGCCCGCATTTCCATCGTCGGCAACATCATCACCATCATCATCACAGCCTGCTCTCTATGTGTGTGTTTGTGGAAATTGGAGCAAGGTTGGTTGTCGGAGGTGTTGCCGCCTTAATTAGATGGCCACATGCTTCGCTTTGTCTTTGGCTAAATTGTTTGGCCTGCTGCTGCTGCTTCTGCTGCGGTCTCTTCATATTCATTATCTTTATCGCATTTGGTTTTAAAATTCAGGAAAATCTCCTGAGAACATCTTAATTAATTGATTTTGAAGAAACTTTGCCAAGGCCTTGAGCCGCAAGGATTAGCCGGTGGAAGACGGGTTGAGAGAGCATTTATGGCCAAACTTTATTAGACCATGAAAAAACACTTTAAGCGCCATTAAGAATTAAATGTTGACAGCCTAAGACGCTCCTTGGGTTTTATTTTCAAGAGGTTTCAGCAACAAGCTTAAATATGTATTGCTCCTGGGTAAAAGTTGTTGCTATTTATTTGTCCGGCTTTGTTGTTGTCGCAGCAGGATCTGTGGAATTTTCCTTCGCCTTAGATGTGCTCTGGTGCATTACTCCACACAGCAAATACACAAATAAACATTTAATAAACTAAAGGATTAAATTTATTTTGAAATAGAACAGTTTAGTTTTAATCTTGCTTGCTTCGAAATAGTTTAATAATACAATTATTTCTTCTTGATCCTTTGCTGAGGCTATATTATGGATGAATTCCTTTATTTTCTGTGTAGAAGTAAACAACGCACACACATCAGCCACTTGAAGAGCCACAATAATGGCAACATTAGCAACATGTGCCGCTAATTGTCGTTGCGAATGTTGCTGCCACTTTTTATGAGTCTGCCGCTAACTGTCGCTAACCAGACCAGATCTTTATAGGAATTGTTACCAATATTGCTGTTGCTTCCACTGTTTCTAGTGCTGTTGCTGCTACTGGCACGTGTTGCTGTTGTCGCTGGCTGCAATGGCAATTGGAATTGCATTTGACAGGCACTCTGCTTTGGACACGCGGCGCTCCCATTACCCAACAGCCCCCTTTATAATTGATTTTACCGTTTGGAAACACCTCGCAATCGCCTATCCGATTCAATGGGAAAATGGCAATTGCAGTTAATGCAGCTGCAATTGCTACTGGTGCTGGTCCTTGTGCTGTTGCTGATGCTGCCACTGCTGCTGATTAGTTGCCATCGTGTTGGACGCACTCGTTTTGTTGGCCTCTAAATTTGGCCAATTTCAGCAAAGTTGATTGGTTTTTGGGATTAGGGCGGGCTTACTTTCAATGGAACTAAGTGGGGAAATGGGAAATGAGTGAGCCAGCAAAATGATAATTAAAAGAGGTCTATGGAATAGGGATTGCGGCCAATGTCAGTTTGTTTGTGGGACTTGTTAACTTGTTCTGCAGTTCGAACAAGTGTTAAAATTATATTTTTGTTATTAAATACAGCTAAAATATACATAACGATAAAAGGACAAGGCGCCTCTATGTTGCTTGGCTTCTTAGCAACTATATTTCATTGTTTCATAATAATTTGATTTACTGAATTACTTAATTTATCAATACAAATTACGTAGTTAATTTAATCAACCATGAAATCCTTGAATATTAAACCCCTATCTCCCATTCAGCTCCTCGTTATCTTCTTTCCCCATGAATAATACAAATCAAACAAAACTAGATAAACACCAATCGGTTGACTTTCGCTTATTTGCAATTAAATTAGGAAACCCTCTTTTGGCTATGCAAATATTTACAGAGCAATTAAATATTATTTACTTATCATTCCATTCATTCTATTTATTTGCAGGTATGACGAGTATTTTATTTTTCCCAAATCTGACTTCAGGGAAACAGCTTGCCCCCCGTAAGTCTAACAATACTTCACTTCTTTCTTCAGTTCCCTCTGCCAGTAGGGCAAATAAATAATAAAATTTTATATTTGAGATAAATACAGCCAAACGGCAAAGACAGCAACAAAAGACAGTGCTTGAGAGTATGCAAACAAATGTGAAAAATATATACATTTTCTCTTTCTCTGCCGCTTCGATTTATGTATGTGAGTTGAATAAATAGCATTTGTGCGAAGCCACTGCCTGAGAAATATGCTTACACTCTGTGTATTTCGTTATTTGACTTTTGATAGCCAGCCAATCGCCGCATTATGAACTTGACACACAATGGACAAGTTAAGAAACGAAGCGCCACAAGCACACGAGCCAAACAAAATTTCAGCATTTATTCTCTTCTCAAGAGATAAAGGTCCATGACTTATTTTAGTGATTTTAACTTCTTTAGTTTTGATTGAAGAATTGAGCAGATAGATAATAGTGTTTACTTTGCTACAGTCAATTTTCATATACATAGGTTCTTGAATTGTAGATATTAATAAGGTCTTAGATAGTTTTCATTACAATCGATAAATTACCAAAAGTATCATCTTCTATCGACATATGTATCGATCCCACAATTTCAAAACTAATTAATCATCGATTTAGTTCTCAAAAGTATAATTTTAACTTCTTCAGAGTTTTAAATCTTTCTGATACAATTTTAATGCCTTTTTAAATAATAAAAGTAGTTTAACAGATCGATAAATTTCGATATTTTTGAGGCACTATCATTGCAGTCAATACTTTATTCAGTTTAATATAACGAACTATTATGATTCTTATCAATTAAAGCAGAATGAATAAATCATCAAAGGGTATTCCTTATTCATGTTTCATACATAATTTTTCCTCTCCACTCGATTCCTTTTCATTAACACACTTGTTCTGGGGTATTCAAATTTCCGATTTCGAACGTGTGAAAAGTGTCCGTCGAGAATGCGGTGAATCAGCTGAGTTGAGTGGAGTTAGTTGTCCAGCTGTTGGAAGCGAATGTTTGCGGAATGGGAATGTTTGCTCGTTTGCATATCAAATGATGCAACAGCTGTGTCGTCGTCATCGCTGGGATGTGGGCGGAATAAGTGAAAATGATAAAAGAGACGCTTCTGATAAATAAATGCTGATTGAGTTTACTTGAGATGTGTGATTACAAAGAATTGGGAAATATATTGCTGTACGTCTTTACATGTAGCAATTTGTTGAAATTAAAATAATATTTCCGAAATTCGTGTTCCTCCCACGCATCTCTGTTACCAAATTATGTGGAGAATACACAAGAGCTTACATATTTATGACACCGCCTTAGCCAGCAGACAAAACACACTCAAATACCGAATCGATTACGAAGGTCTCCCTCGGATTTATGTGTTTTGAAAGTCATAAGAATAAAGTGATCCCAAAAGCTAAACGGTGGCTCCCAAAGCCTATTCAAACTCACACTGCCAGTCGGTCGCTCTTTCGGTCTAATTTCCATAACAAACACGCACACAAAAGTTAGGTTCGGTTCGGTGGCCGGTCTCTGGAGGTGCTAAAAATATGTAGTTCAAGTCCAAAGAGATGGACCATCTATTATGCATCAGAAACACACCCATTTCTGGGTTGACAAAATTGAAAACAAATTTAAATGTTAATGTGTGTACCCAATTTAATATATTCCACAAAAGCGACGCCGGCTCGAAGATTAATGAAATCCCCAGCTGGTTTCCCAAGGAGCCTACTCTCTGTGTGCTCCTACATACATATGTATCTTATATACATATTTTCCAGTGTGAGTGCTAAGCACTCATAGCATTATACGGAAATCTGACTATTGCCTGAATGCAATTTGCATATAATAATATTTCATATTAATAGAAATTTCAAGTAGCTTCCTTTCTGGCCTGGCTGCATTCGTGAGTGGAAAATTGATCAGGCGGAACATTGAACACAGGGAGGGAAGTAGGCAAAATAATGTGTTTGAGTTTAATCAGATTTAATTTCCTTATGAAAATATTGGACAAAAAATATAAAGCCATATTAAAAAAAATATATATATCTAAAAATCACGATGAAATCAATTGACTCTCATCTTTTTTATGTTTCGCCACTGTATTTTATCGCTGGTTGCATTCGATAAAACTCAGTGAAATGTGTGTATATGTTCTCCTGATTCTGTGGTGGGCCTAGTGTAAACAAGAAGCAGTTAGACTGCATCTTTGGCGTGTGCAGGTTTTTGTTTTCTTATTTTCTTTTTGGGTCAGCAAACCAAAAAAAATAAAAATAACAAAAAAGGAAGAAAAGGCAAGCCGAAGTTTAAATACGCTTGCTTGCAGTAAGTATTTAAACTTTGGTATATTTAAGGATTGAGGTTCTTTTCGTTTAGCTTGTTCTTAGATAATATAAATGTGGAGCGAAACAAGTTGACAGTTACATCGTCAAAATTGTCAAAAATTAAAAAAAAAAAAAAATGAGAAATCTAGTTTTAAATGCAGAAAAGTTCTCCAGTAAAAACTAGGAAGAAAAAACCAAACCAGATGGAAATCGGTTAAGTTTCAGACAAGTTATGATCAATAAACCCTTTAAAGTGTTGGTGATTTTTAAGTTTGTATACCTTTGCAGACATGGCTAGATCGACTCGGCTGTTGATGCTGATTATATATATTTACTTAATAGGGTCGGAAATGCATCCTTCACTGCGTTGCAAACTTCTGACTTAAATTATAATACCCTGCAAGGGAATAAAAATGCCAAAAAGAGTAAAATCAAATATAGCACAGGCCTGCAAGGGGACAACAGGAAACAAGAGGCTAAAAAAAATTGATAGTGGTGCCTCAAAAGACCCAAAACCCATTGAACTGTAGAACCAAACGCCATACTCGTCGTTGTCGTCGTCATTGATGTGGAATTAATAAAGCGTGTAGCCCACGCCTGGGACAAACAAAAGCGACAGAGACCGCCCTAGAGAAAGTGAATGAGAGAGGGAATAATTGCAGACAGTTCAGCTGCAGTTTTGGTTTTTCCGCAGACAGCGGCGGAGCAGGAACAGGAGTAGCAGGAGCTCCGAGCCTGGATGCTATAAAAGCGATTTATTAATGTCAGCCAGACAAGTGCCTGCTGGCGTCAGTGGGTGCCGAGACCCCGATGCCGCCGGCGGAGTGTATAGGCTATATAGCATACATATATATCGCGTACAGCAACTGCAACTACATCTGCACCACCAAGCATCGGGGCAGTGCGATTGAATATCATGTACACAGGCACTGTAGTTCGATATTTATTGAAAAAGAAGTGAAATCAGTAATTAATTCAGGCACTTGAAATTTTTAAGAGAGATTTTTAATACTCTTTAGAATTATTATTTAATTGAAAACCTTTTGTTTGCGTTTGCATAAATATGGAACCTTAAATAATTTAGTTAACTCTAGGTATAATAGGCTATATATATGGTAAGATCACTGACTGGTCATTATATTGCAAAGACTTCGAAGTAGGTGTTTCAATCGATTTTCAACTTATTTGCTACGATCTTTCAAGTTTTCATAAATTAGTGTTTCACAGCATAGATTTGAGAACTTTGGACACCTTATAGCAAATATATTTCGCCGTATCATATATATAATGCAGTTATATTTTATCTATATAAAGTCGGGATAAAGTCTGTTTAATTTAGAGATACTACACTAAGACTTTCTCAGAGAAAATCAGTGGTCTTTGAAATGACAAATGTTTCTAAAGATGAAAATTCATACCTCATCAATTTTTTTTTTAGGTCTCCCTTATTTATTGAAAATATTTCCAAGTTTCATAGATTTCTATAGAAGTTCCGCATTATTTTACCCCATTTTTTCCCACAGTTCAGTGCATGCTCGCATGTTTGTAATAATGTTGCCAGTGATGAGCATCGGGCTCATGTTGCCGCTGTTGATGCTGATGTTGGTGTTGTGGCGGCACTGGCAGCTGCAGATGTTTACCCGGTAGCCGTGTCTCTTTCTCTCCCACGTCGTGTGTATAGGGGTAATGTGTTCGAGTCGTGGACAAAGTGATTCATTCATTCGCCTGGCAACTGCAACTCGCAGCCAACATTAATGTTGATTACATGCCGACAGTTTGTACATAGACTTGTCATTTGCACCATAAACGGCAGCCAAGGCAGAGCCTGAGCCTATCCATGGCCTTCCCTCAGGGCTCTTAGATACAAAATACACAGAGAAAAAAGTAGTTAAGTATCTCACAAAAGGAGTTTTAAAGTTAGTCAGCGAAATACTAGAGTTAAAATCGGGTTTAAATGGTTTGATTTGAGGAATTTCTTTTATATACATTTTTTATAACTGTAACTTTATACTTATTTTTTCTCTGTGTTATTTTCTTTTTTTATTAAATTGTTGCTTTTAAGTGAGATTTTGGTTTGCTGGGCAATGGTAATTGAATGCGTTAATTTCTGTTGTACAATTATTTACTTAGCTCACTCCCTCTTGACTGACACCCGCGCCCTATTTTTCTTTTTGGGGTAGGTCCATCCCATTCTTCCTCTTTGGTTTGTTTTTCTTTGCCGTGGGAGTTTTGTTTGTGTTTCGCGTTATATTTGATAATTATCCTAATTATAAGGGGATGGTTATGTGTCAATTGGGACATGGGGCTTTCCGCCTTTCTGTGCGTTTCGGTTGGCTTACCCCTTTGCCACAGCATCGCATCGGCATCAAAGGGCGATGTTGAGATGATGTTGTATCTCTCGGGGATGCTTGAGAGTGCTGTTCAGCGGAGCTCAGAGTGCAATCGAAAAGTTTGCATCGCTTCAATTGCATAGTTTTGCCTCCTACCTGGTATTAATTAACCAAAAGCAGAGGCAAGTTGATCCGCGAGAGCGATGCAGGTGTACTTCAGTGCCATTAAAACAGAGCGAAATAAAGTTTTACGCCGAAAGTTTGACAGTGGCTCAAAGAAGCATTGAAATTGGCAGGCAGAGTTTCCAAACTTGAGCTTAAATATTATTTAAATTAATTGGATTAACATATATTTAAAAAGAAAAGTATATATACATTCATATATAGAGAACTGTTTACTAAGAACTATTCTTTATGGGAACTATAGCCAATGTAATAGGTATTATATATGCAAAAAACCGTTGTTATAACTGCCTCTTAACAATTTAATCACATTAAAATTCATTTTTCTTATCACAAAATCAACCAGGGACATACATTTGCTAATGTATATCCCCTCCCAAGGACATTTGCGACATTAGAAATAAAATCATGACCTAAACGCCGCAATCCTAGTCACAAGAGCCATGTAATCATGGAAACAAAATAGCCGCAGTAGCCAAAAGAATCCTTGATATGGGTTAAAAAGCTGGCAAAAACCAAATGAAATTAACGATGTTTTGGGGGATGTAACCGCAGCCACGCATATTTCACGCCAAAACAGAAGAAACACGACCCAAATTCAGCCGTTTAGAGTAACGAAAAAAATGTATAAAAAATCTGGGAAATTATGTGAAAAATGTGCAATTTCATGTTGGCAAACCCCTTTTCTACCCCACCGCCCCCCACTCCTCCCAGTTGATTTAGCTCTTCTGTGGGCCCTTGAGCCTCCTCTGTATCCAATTCTCAGAGCTGCTCCATTCACCATTCTTTATCCTCCGCCTCTTATTTTCTGGGGATTCTGTTTCATATTTCTAGTCACACAGTTGAGTGAATTTGACAAATTGTAAAATGGCCCACACAACCCAAGGATAACACACAACAAAAAACATCTGAGGGAATAAAATGGAAGTTTTCCCCTTAATACATATATGAAGAACATGCTGCATACAGTGTACGGCACGAGAACTAATGATTATTAATGTTCATAAGGATTTGGCAAAAAGTTGTCCTTTTTCGTTACTCGTTTCGGATTTAGCCTTGTTCGCCTCGAGGGTTTCGCCTTTTTCGAGTTAAATTGTCTGAGAGATGAGCCTGTTGCCCCTTTTTTCTTGGACTTTATCCCGAAAAGTGTCGTGTAATTGAAAAGAAATGTAATTCAATATACATAATGGAAGGAAAATCCCAGCAAAGGGTTATGTTATCAGAGAGTAATTTTCCTAAGGCAAAAAAAAATACCAGACTAAAAAGATATTACTTGTTTAATGATTTAAATTCAGCTTTAGATCGAATCATAACTTCAATTGTTATTATTTAACTATATTATTTATTAAATTAAATCAATTCCCAACACCAGGCAGGTGGCAGGTGTACAAATGTTTAGCAATTCAATTAAAGCAAACCAAATTGCATTTTTTGTCGCTTGCTCTTATTGGGAAATAATGCAAATAGGAAATGACTTTGTTTACTACAAATCACGCGCAACTGAACGCATAATTATTGGCTAATTAAATAACAATTTCACAACGCCAACTGGCGGGCCACAAAACCCAAACAATAAAAATGGTTTTGCCATTCTTGTCATGATATAGTTTGACTCTTTCTAGGTAAACAGATTTTCATACAGATTATTGAACAATTAAAATATTCACAAATTTGGCGAATATTATAAAATTTAGAAATTTATGACGATGGATTTTTAATTGTCAACAAAACGCAAGCGTTTTCTAATTGCGACCCAATGAAAAGTCGGACAACAATAAATTTTCGAATGCAATTTGCATGAGTATGATAAACACAATAAATAATGGGAGTGAAGGCAGTCGGCCCGCAATCGATGAGGCAGATAGTAAAAATAATTTATATCGCAGTTAAAAATAGAGCTGCAAATTAAGCATTCATGACAGCAAATAAATTTGCTGAAGGTCTGCTGCCTTGATAAGGTACAAAGCTGATTCAAGGTGAACTAAATTAGTTAATGATGTTAATTCGTTAATAATTGTCTGGAAAAATATAATACAAATATAGAAAATGTATTCAGAAAAGATATTTACTACGTAGTATAACTTTTTTCATCAAAATAGTTACGCAAAACTATAATTCTTATCCGATTCTTAATGGTAAAACTTGTGGCAATGCATCTTCAAAGGCGACATCTGTTCTGCTAATTTTTGTTGTATTCAGCTCTCTCTCTGGTCTCCTTCCATCAGAGTACAAAGAGTTAAACTAGTTCAGCTTTTAAATTGATAAACTTTACTTTGATGACACTAGCTTTTGTACTATTTCTGTACATCTCCCACTGAGGGGTGTAATTACTAACAAAATCAAGAAAGTTTTTCCCTTGCTCTGGCACAGCTAATGATTGTTTGATAAGCTCGGGAAGGGATGGATGCAGGGGAATGGACGAAATGTGGTATATTATTTATAAATAAAGGGGTAAATAAGGGGGCCGGGCTGTAGCTGATGAAAGAAGCAGGAATGGCGGCCGAACGAAGCATAAATAAATAAAACAAAAAGCGAGAGAAAGTGCCGAGCAACTTGCACTTGTCGTCGACCATTGGCCATCCGTCGTCCTTGCTGCCCCATTATATATATACACGATTTATTTTTTGTGCTTTTGGGGAGACCATCCTGCTGTGAAGATATGCAAGTTGCATGACAAAAGTTTCACAATTAAAACGGGCAACATTTTAAAGAGAGTCTTGCGGCCGGAGCGTTAAATTTTATATGCCGGCCAGAGTGAAATTCATAGCCAAAGTCTATTTTATAGCTGCAACAGAAGTTTTCCCTTGCCCTTCCCCACACTACAATGTCCAGTGCCCTTTCCGGAAAAGTTTCCCATTTTTCTTTTGCTTTTTATGTTTTTGTTTTACAGCCTTTATATATATATCTATATGTATTCTTTTTTTTGTCTAGTGGCAAGCCGGAAGTTGTTAGCATGAAATCTGATTTGGAAAGGCAGCGACGACGGGGAATATTCTGGCTTTTTGGATTTTGTGCATTGTGTCGGCTTAGAGCGAAAAAACTTTGGGGTTGAGAGATAGTTGAATGAACTGCGAAAGGATTTGGTCATAATATAGATATGTCTGATGATTTGCTCAGCGAAAAGTTGGTGAAACTTTTATGATAGCCGCCCAAATGTAAAAGTGGCCAGAGAAAGGGGTTACTTTTATTGTTAAACCTTGGTTTGTTGGGTAATATTTTTCTTTGATTGAGTCTAGACCCGAAAAAGAATGGATTTAAATATTGAAATATTATATTTCCATCATTACTTCACACATTGTATTTGGTATTTTATAAGACAAAATTAGAAATCCCAAAAAACATCCGAATAATTGCCACTCCATCTAAAACTTCTTGACATTCCTTAACAAACAATTGTCAAAACATAAACATTTTATAGTTTTTGGTGAGGAAGACTCCAAAAACACTATTAACCCTTGACACACACTTAACCCACAAGTTCATGGCTTTGCATAAGTTGTGGAAATGTCTTTTAATGACCACAGAAATGAAACAAACTTTCCATATATGAAATAGCGATTACACAAATTACTACAGAAACACAGCACAAAGAGAAGTCGCTTAGAGTGAAGGGAGGACCCCAACGAGAATTTTAATTAAAAGTTACAGCACGTTATGGGATTTCACTTCTTTTCTCTTCCTCGCACCACTCAAACTGCTCTCTGGAGTATGCAGAAATATTGTTGACAATATTAAATTAATTTTTCGTTGGGGATTAGAACAGCAAGAAAGTATATTTTATTCTTGTACACAGATAAAGCTGGAAAAGAGATAAAAACATTTTTGATTACAATTTTTAGTAAATAATTAAAACATAAATTCCCCTTTAGAAATTAAAAACAAGTTCATTAAATTTACCTCCGAATATTTCATGGTTTCATAATTTGATCTATAATTCCTATATATTAACAATCTAAGCCTAAACCAATTTGCATATAACGTAGCCAGTTCACTGACCACAAATTAGAACTTTAATAAAATCGAAATGGAAATTGTTTAGGTAGAATCAACAAACTCATGTATATGTGTGTATATAATACAAATTCAAATCCATTTGTGCGCTAACACAAATTCATATGGAATTATGCTGGAATTTGGAGTCCTTTATGCCAGCCACAATGCAAAACTCTGCAATTCGGTAACTAATTTCAAATGCAACAATTCAGCTGCCCTAAGCCAGCCTCTTCAGGGCGTGGCACTTTGGCTGAGATGAAAATTTTACGCTCTACTATCTTTATATGCTGCAAATATAAAGAGCTTAAAAAAGTGGAAGTTGTGGCAAATTTGAATGGTAAGCTTTAGTTGTATAGCCCAAAAACCACAGGACATTGAAAGTGCAAATATACCATGTACTGGAAAATTGAGGGAAGTCAGTTGTTGTTAAATAAAATATTAAATAAATATAAATTGTTAGTACAAATAAAAAGAAGCTTACAAAAAAAATTGACCCCGACGTGATTTGAACACGCAACCTTCTGATCTGGAGTCAGACGCGCTACCGTTGCGCCACGGAGTCATATTGATAATGCATGCTAAAAACATAGCCACATTGAAATTATACCAATTGAAATTATTTTCAAGGTAACGATAAGATAAGTGCATTTAGCTCTCCGATTGGTTTTTTTTCGCTCTCTGTTTGAATTATAGATTGCTGCTGCTATAAATAAATCAATGAACAACAAATAAATATCCGATAAGCTCTTATTTATTTGAATTAATGTCAGAGAATATTTTCTGGGACATAATATAGAAAATATTAATGGAAATGTATTTAGACAGTTGATAAGAATATAAAAGTTAATTTAAATAAATGATTTCCCTATCAATTTCGATCCTACAAACTTATTTAGCTTCATTTATAATTTACTTATTTAATACATACGATTTTTATATATTGTTGAATAGGATTATAGCTTTCCTACAAATTTGTAAATGGATTTATAATTATTTTTTACATTATTACATTTTATTAGTTCTTTTTTAGTTAAAGTCAAACGAGATATTTTTGAAAACAGCTTTTTTTTTGTTATGTGTGGCTATACTTATCGATAACAATTGTGTGTTTTAATTGTATCCTTTAACATACATTATTTATGTAGGAAATCAAATAAATATAATATATTTATTTGAACATAAGAATAGTAATAACTAAAAACAATTGGATAGTTGTAAGTTTGTTTGTCCCACGTATTCTACAACTATTCTTAAAGTTCCTAGCTACTAGCAGCTATTTGTAATTACAAATTACAAATTCCGACAAATTATAAACAAGGCACGAAGTCAAGTTGATATATTGTACATATGTATGCTCCTAGCTCTCTTGTTCAGCCAATAAAAGTGGGTGGCATTTGTAACCCCACAATAAGAATTAGTTGCACAGTCGAATCACAGTTAATTTCAGAGCTGAAACTTGTAGCAAGAGAGCAAAGCAAATTTCATGACTGCCAGAAAGCGTAAACATTTAGCAAAATTAAATTCCCAGAAACTAAAATAATACAAATAAGAAAAATGCGAGGGAGCAGCAAAGCAAAACAAAACAAAAGAAATTAATTTGCATGCAAATGAGTACAAAATTGGAGGAAAAGAAGGAGAAACTCAATGAGGAATTTTTAATTACCCTAAAACGGTTACAGGTTTCCATGGATATGAGGGCTTACAGTCTTCCCTCCAGCAGGATCAGCATAATTATGTAAGTCAACACACGACAGGAACCTTCCTTCCCGTCAAGTGTTGCACATACAGATACCTTTTGGTTGTTGCTCTTGTGTTGCTTGTCAAGTCAATTGCGTAATTAACATTCGTAAGCAGTTGCAGGCACTCGAACTCAGGCCCCAAACTCGGCTTTACTCTACTCAACCTAATTGAAATTTTGGACAGAAGCCAAACTGAATGTGTTTTACCCTTTGAGGAATCCCCTCCGGCGCCTGTATTTGCAACTCATAATTTTACAAGGGAGCCAGCGCACACATCCTGGCTCTGTCCCTGTCCTCCTCTGTGTGTTTTCGATTTAGTTGTGTGGCCAGAAGTCCTGTCATTAGCATATGCTATTTCAGGATTTGGCAACCGTTTGAGTTCTCTTCATTTGGCAAGATGGCTAATAAAACAGCCTTATAGTCGGTCTCAATATGTGGGCTTTAATGTCCTCGAGGCATTCATAATTCACAGGAAATGTAACATTCAAAATTCATATTCGATTCTGTCACATTTGTATTTATTATGCACTTAATTTAATTGCCACACATTCTATATCTGGGTCTGCATTAATTGCTTGTAGACTTGGTAATTCAAATGTTGTCAACTGCTTATTCCGCGTCAATTAATTAAACACAAAATTCACTTAACGTTTTACTTTTCTCTCTCTATCTCTTTGCAGGTAAACAAAATGAAAGTGATGAATAAAACTAAAAGATTTGAATGAAATGATGTATAATAGAAAATGATTTATATAAATTCAGACGAATGTAAGTACATTCAAGATTATTATTTGAATAGATTTCGTATTCTAGAAAATTCTGTATATTGTTATTGTGCATTTTTAAATATTTTCATTAGAATAGATTTCGCATTCTAGGAAATTCTGTGTGTTGTTATCGTGAATTCCGACAAAATTATTTAAATTAAGACGGATGTGCATTCTATCTTGCTTTTAATTTGAGTAGGTTTCGAATTCCATGAAATTTTGTTCTGATATGTATTTAAATTCAAGCTTTCCTTATCAATATAAGTTACTTATTTCTCTCTTGGGGAAATAATTGAATTATACATATTTATTCTAAGCAAAGGAAAAAACCAGAGCAAATATTAGATTTGCATTATCAAAAGTCGTTTCTCTTTTCCCGTGGATATGCCGCTTACATTTTCCCCCAAGGGGCGTACTTTAAATATTTATTAATTATTTTTAATTGCGGTGAATCACTGTGATGGGGGTACATTTGCAAACTGCAAATTCTGTGCTCCAGTCACGCTCGAAAGTGCTTAGTGGTTTCGTGATAATTTTTAGCCCGGCCTAAATGGCTTCTCCCTCTTGGATTTCCCTGCCTCCTGTGGTAATTACACAAAATTCTAAACCGCACTTGTCGTGTTCGAGAGATTTTCGAGTACAGGAAAAAGGAGGCGAATGATAAATATATCGATTAGCGTTCAATTGAGTGCACATAACTGTTGATGAACCAGTAAAACGGGCGGACAAACTGTCAGTCAGAGGGGGGAAAACTGTTAATTGAATTGCTCTAGAAAATCAAAGTCGATCCAGGTTCATTAGGGAAGAAGTCGAGCTTTGGTAAACACCAGAAACATCGAAGTGTATGAGCAGCAGTACACAAAAAAAAAAAAGGAACTAAGTAATATAAGGAAAAATATGTTAAAATCAGAGAAATATATATTTTTGCTTATATTATCTGTAACCGTGTTTAATATGAAATAGTTTGTCCAGCAATAGTCCTTGTTCTGGTAAACATCTAAGTTTAAATAAAATTCGGAAAGAATTCAAGAAAATTGATATCGTAAAAAAAATTCACAAAATCCCTTGAAGACTTAAATTAATTTCATTACGAAACATCCTTAACCCCACCAAAATTTCTTTCGGTGCCGTCGATGCCCGGCTTAAAACTGAATTTCGGCTTTTGAGTGGCCTTTCATTAGCGCTGTGTAAATTCGTTTGGCAAATCCCGTGTATCTGCGTATCTGTATCTTGTATCTGTTAATTGCTCCGATTACCGCATTCGCGTGCATGCCTAGGAAAGTTCAGTAAACCCTTGCATGCCCATAAAACGCCATTTTCACACAATAACAATTATTATATAAAGTAATTTATATTTTGATGGCATGTAGAACAAGCCTGATAACAGCAGCTGCTCATCTTTCCGTTCTTATCATTTGTGGTGGCCTGCAGCACCTTAGACCCAATCCTTGTGAATCTGGAAAGCTGTCAGAGATAAGCTAAAGCTCTTAACACACAATACTAGTGAACCAAAGAGATGGCAAACCACAAAGCTGTTGAAGTCAATAATTAACTGCAACTGTCTTGCTGGCTGTTTGCACTGTAATTGCACGGCTTTGCGGTGTTATTAAATGTAGATTTTTATTTGGAAATATATCTATACATTTTGTACAGCTACACGGTTTTTGCATTATTTTGCCTTTGTTGCTCCCTCTCAGTACATCATCGTCATTACATGAAATTAATAATCGGCAATCATTTGAAATTGTGTGCAATTTGTTGTGTTTTTGTTTTCCGTTGACTCTCTTCCTCGCCGGCGTAGTGATAAGCCAAACCAATTCTCAGCCAGCTCAGTTCTGTTTAGACCTTGTGCTTAGCCGGTTCAACTTTTGAGAGCGTTAATTACGGGGCTTTCAGTGTGAGTGAGTAAGTTTTTTACAACCATTTTCAGCCGATTGTTTACAGTTTGTTGTGAAATGCCATCGTTAAATTAATATTGCGGTGATTTTTATTTGTTTCACGCGAAAACGAAATAAAATACGTGTAAAAGTCCGCTAGCCTTGCGCTTGAACTTGATATTCTCAGAAAATCAAATAAATAAATATATAGGTTTTATAAAAAAATGTGTCAAGCGAAAAATAAGTTAGTGAAGTGTCGGGCTTTATTTTATAATAAACAAATAAACAATAGCTCAAAATCATATTAAATAAGAAAAAAAGAAATAAATAATTTTATAGCATATAAAAAGTTATACTTGTTCTAAAAAAGTAATAAAATACATTTTACATATTTTTCTCACATTTGCTTCAAATTTTGTGTATAATTTGTGCCTAGAATTTATTGAATATATGAATGATATACAGTGTTTAATTTCTGATTAATTGATTTAAGCTTTAAATTTAAAATAAATCAATTGAAATGCCCCATTAAATTCCCATTTATAATGCAATATTTATTTATTTATTTACTATGTCTTGCACATTTGGAGCTCATTCCGAGCTGCCAAATTCACGTCAAATACATTTATTTATAGCCCAGAAGCAATAAATCAAAGTTAATTCGATTAGCAGCCTTGAAGAGGATCGCCCACTCGATAGCCGGAATAAATGGCGCAGAGTGCCTCGAGATTATAGAGCATTTATTAACTGTAGTCACTTTCCGCTTACCTCACAGTCAAAGTCTTTCGCTGGATAAAAAATATAATCAAAATCTTGTCATGACAGAAAATCAGTTGGCATGACGCAAAGTGATGGCTATAATTAGAGACACGAAACAAACTTCCGCCTGAGAGACACGAGCCACTCGACATTCTCAATTGCAGAAATCTCTGAAGCCCACTTTGCGCACTTTTCAAGGCTTTGGCCAAGGCCAAGTTCATGTTATATATATATATATTTAGCAATTGAGATAGTTTAGTGTGTAGAAGATTTCAATTTACATTCGATGCGCTTCACAGACAGAAAGGCAGACAAGTCAACTCGTAAAGCGACAGACCGAAGACAACCAACAATTAAGTGTCCGAAGAAGAAGTGAACGGACCGTGAAGCGCTTTTCAATGTCAACTCGGAGATGAAAATGCTGCTATATATACATATTAGCTTTTGCCACCACAAAACTCGAAAGGTTGGCCAGCCGGAGTCTGCAGAGGGGACCGCTCAATTGAATTGTGTAACTCGAAAATGTTTAAGTATAATTAAAGCAGGCCCAAGGCAGTGGCAGCGATGACCAGCGCTGCCCAAGATGGAAGCCTCAAGAGATCGCTTTTGAAGTTTGCATTTCCAATGGAGTGAGGCAGTCCGGGGGCCAGCTACTCGTCAATGAGCTTTGATCTTTGCCAACATGCTGACTAATAACAGACATAACAGATTGCAGAGAGAAAAATGTAGCACTTCTTATAGGTCAGTTTAGGTTATTATTGTTATGAACAAACGAGCTATTTATTAATTTATATAAATAGGTGAGAAAGTATAATCTTTTTATCATCTAGAGCCTCACTCTCAGGCTTAAACAAACAAGTTTATATTGTTTTAATGATTATTGGTAGACTCATTTCTTAAGAATTTAATGCTAAACAAGATTTAATGCTTTAAACAAATTAACTCACTAATAAAATCTAACATTTAAAGACATATTTTCACTGTGTAACTCATTATCGTTATTGAACTTCATCACCTTCACGGGTAATAAGTATTTGATGTATTTTTTTCTCTGTTGAATTAAGTAAACCTGATTGAAAAAAAGAAAAGAAAAACCATGGAGTCATCAAAACATGAACATCTCAAACATCTCCAAATGAGAAATATTCATTGAGGTCTAGATGAAAGCCGCAAATCGAAAATTCTCGACTTTAAAGGCAGGAAAATTCCGCATTAATAAACATCAGTTTGAACCTATTTCCATATGACCTGCTTTGTGTTCGATTTTCCTGCATTTCGTCTAGATTTTCCTTTCCCTTTTCCTCGTTCTTTTCTTCTTTTTTCAAACGTTCTGAAACGAGCATGTGAAACGGAGCATCTCCTCCAACGCTCTTCAGTTCCCAAGTCCTGCTCAAGTTTTTCACTGCAGCATAATTTTCAACTGCTTTGGAAAAGCCAGAGTCTTCGGTTCAAATCGATTCAACTTTACCGGCTGAAAATAAAAGGTGACGGGGGTAGGGAGTGAGAGAACTAAAAAATGTCCTAGTGAAATCCATCTAGCACCGATTTTGCTGCACAAATGAGCAGACCTCGATGCATCTGAGGATTTTCCCTTTTTCAGAGGTGTCAGAGGTTGGCTGCCAAATTGTGTGTCTGAAGAGCAGAAGCAGAGTCAGGGAAATTACTCTGTTTCTAGTTCTCGGTCAGCATATTTAATTAGAACAGTCGACATGACTTTGTTTCCGAGCCCTGTCGTTCTTGTGACTCAGAATTTGATAAACTCTTTGACGTTTAATTGGTGGCGTTTGGTTTTGCATACTAAACACTTGGGAATGAGGTCTGGCCAGGGCAAAAGTAACTAGAAACTGAATTTATGTCACTTTGTGATTGTTCTTGACACAAATGAATGCAGTAACGTGCTGAAAGGTGTTCAATGTCAATACAGTAAGGGAAAATGATTACAAATTCACACTTAATCCTAGAAAATGTATCAATTTTTAGTGAAACATAAATCCTATAGTGTTTCTAACTAATTTTAATAATTGCGCTTTAATCAAAGACTTGTGTAAACCTCTCATTTTAATCATTAATTTCTAATTCTGCACTACAAGCTTCTCTTTCTCTCCGAAAGCACTCACACAACTCATAATAGGGGTAAATGTAACCCAAATTTTCCCCACTTATAAACCAGAAACATACACACAGACAACACAGACACTCCTTTCTTTTTTGGGCCCTCTCAATCCAAAAAGACCGGAGCCAGAAAAAGGCAATTTCGCATAAAAGCCGCAAACAGATGAAACCAACAGATAGAAGCCAGAATTGTGAGGACGACCGAAAGGCAGCCACAGATTCATTCCATAGAGGCGACGGGCATATGAAAATAATGCGTGCCGCACCAATTTCAATGCAGTTGCACAAACGGCCGACCAGTCAACCTTATGCCCCCAGTACCATGCCCTAAAATTGCACTGAAAAAATTGTTTGTATACCTTTAAAACTTATAAATTAATCAGAGATAAAATACTTTTAATTTAAAGGTTAAAGAACAAGATATAGAACTTTGAAATCAGTATCCCAAGTCATAGGGATCCATGAGTCATCATAACTTCCAACCAAAGACCCGTATCACAACAAGATAAATTAGGTCTGTAAATGACTAATGGATCTTTTAAAATTACGCCATTAGTTCTACACTTATTCTCACGAATTTAAAATCTGTAAGATCAAAAAACGCACTTTGTGTAGATTCTTATGTTTCAAACTTGAAGTGAGAGCGAAATTTTCGTAGCCAATAGAAAATTGCGTTCTGAAATGATACCAAATTCTTGATTTCATTTTCAATTTTTAAAAACTCTACAAAAACCTGATTTGTTAAGATTATTAATTCCCTAATTCGTTGACATTTGTTTTGTTTTCTGTGTGACTCTTCACACTTTTGATGGTACCAAAAATCCCTTTCGAATATAAAGTCTCTCCACTGGCGGCCGGGGGTTTTTGCGAGTGATTCCTGGGGTCGGTTGAAATTAGCATGCATGTGGCCATGTGTGAGCGTAATTACCAAACACACATCAGGCCATCAGGCACCGTCGGCCATAGCAGTCGCCAAACCACTGACATTTAGACCAACGAACTACGGTGTTGCCTTCGTTCCCTGTTTGTATTATGTTACATATGTATAAGGGCGTGGCAGCACTTGGCTCCCAACTGCCTCGCAGGCTTTAGCGGCAGGCCAAATACTCAATCGCCTGTCAATCATATAATTATTGGCACACACAAAACACTGCTAACACGGCCATCAGTGCAAACAAAGCACTGGCATCATCTCTGTCAGCCCACTTAATTGTTTTTGCTTGTTTTCGGCTTTTGCGGCCATTGCATAATTCATGAGGAAGGAACTGGAACAACCCCTTTAATCCTCTTGTGTCTGCAATTTCATCTTTGCCCCCCCTTCACGGTTCTGTCAACTGCAGTCGGTTTAATGTTTAAGAATTATTTTCCCACTCTCCTTGGCCTGGAATTAAGTGAATTGTCAATTTGCTTGTCAATTGCGCATTTACCCCTTGAGGTTGGTCCGCCGCGTGGCTTGGAAATTTGCGGGTTTCATACCGGCGGGTCAGAGTGTCTGGTCGGGGATTGTAAGAATTGACCCGAGGGGCGTTTACTTTTGGTTCAATTGGGTCAAAGTTGAAAGAACTCTTTAACCCGGTTTTGGGGGGTGTTTGTTTTTGGCTCTACAAATTTAAGGATTAAAAGGATTTTATATACTGATTTAAGGGTAATATGTTGTTTATGTTTCGATGAGATTCAACAGTTCTTATGGTTACAGATTTCAAAGAAACCTACAAATCTCTATTATGTTCTTAGGGCTTGCCATATTTTGTTGCATACTTTTGGACACCATTTTAATAGATTTCATTTCCAAAACAATTTTTATTTGTCCTAAAACCATGAGATAATGATTAAGAATATTAAATATAACAAAAAACTTCTTATAAATTCGTTTATATAAATTAAGCAAATTAAATTCAGTTTCCGTTAGTTTCCGCATTGCTCTTTGATTTAATTAAAATCAATCATGGTTATTACCTCCATATGCGGTAATCCTCTAACCTATCAAAGCCCATCATAATTTAGGACCGCAAACAGCAATTAGTTTGCATTTTACTCGAACATTACCACCAATTTTTAGCCGCAACACAAACCGTAGCCGCGAAAGTAGACCGCAAAAATATTCGCAAATTCCTATTCGCCTCCCGTGAACACTTTGCCACGTAATCCGTTTACCGGAGCGCTCCAGTTATTTGTTTATACAATAACAAAACAGTGAGGGGAAAATGGAAAATATATGGCGGAAATCCCGGAGACCCAAAGCCGCATATCCCCACTATCTATAGCGATAACAAATCCCTGTCATATTTACCCTGAGCGGCGGGGAGGTCGGTCGACGGACGTCGGTCCTGTCGGGGCCAAGTCCTTTGTCAAAGTGCGGCTTAAAATATTTTGTGCAAATATTTTCATGACAGGTGCATGGAGCAAATACGGCACACGAGCATGCAACCGGCAGTGTATTAGTATATGCCAGGGAATATAACGTACATATATCCGGTTTTAGTTTCGTGAAATCCGTTAATGAAAGCCAGCTCAACCTAATGGAGATTTATTGTTTTCCACACACTGCCATATGAACTCGCTGTCACATTTATTAGATTTACCTTGCGTGTCTTCTCTGTCAGCGTTCTGTGGGGTGGTTTACCTTTCTGGGTTTTTGGGTTTGCAGGTGAAATGCTCTGGTTTCGTTAATGCGCTAAGTGCATTGTGAAATATTTGAAAAGAGGGGCAAGGAATGATTTATGATTTGGCAAAATATTTACTCTGTGAATAATTTTTGTAAAGAAAATATAAAGCAGGGTTGAGGTGCATGTTGATAAGAATTTTATGACAATCGAAGTATTTTGTTATTTAATTTAATATACTCCCAGTATTTGCCAGCAATTAACTACCAAGTTTATGTTCTAAGCCTGAATTTATAATACTAATTGGTTAGTGCATTTGCGTTTGTCAAGTCTTGTTTGCAAATTACCTTGTCAATCATTAGCTGATTGCGATTCAGTGTAGTCTCTCCTCTGAAAGCCAATGAAATGAGGGTGCTTACATTGCATATCTCTAATGGCAATCAAAGTCATCTCAGATATGTGTAGGTATGCAGATGCAATGGGCCTGGTTAAAGCCTTTGAAACTAATTAGTAGAGCCGGCAATTAGCAGTAATTAAATCAAGTTTAAAGCATCAGAATGCTCTTTGACTTTTCATTGAGGGTTATGCTTAGGTCTTTCTATCTCTCTCTGTGTGTGTCTGCCTATCTTTCTCTCTCTCTCTGGAGCGCTATCTCTATCTCTGTTTATTTAAGCCCATCGACAAGGGCTTAACCACGCACAGAGCCAACTTCAACGATTTGCCTCTGACCTGCCGCAAGATGATCCAAATGAATGGTATCTGTCAGGTGGGAGAAAGCGGACGGAGAAAAGCCGGGAAATCGGTGGTAAGGTGGAGAAATGTGGCCAAGGGGCGGCCACTTGACATACATACTTTTATGCAGATTTACATATATACATACATATGTACACCAAGCAGCCAAGATGGCAAAGTCAACAACGGGCCAAAGTAGAAAAGAGGGTTTGGGTTTACTGGGTTTGACAGAGTGCTGGCTTTACTATCTTCTTAGGGTCTTCTAAGATATAAATTTAAAGGTTTTAGAGGTATTTTCAATATATTTTTTAAGTTCTAAGACACATGTTTTAATTTATTTGAGCTAATTAGATATTATAAAGAAAATTGACTTTCTTCTAAATAATTGCTTACTTAATCCAACTTCATGTGTAAATAAAAAAAAATTTAGTGGAATTATAGCCAAGTTTGCCAGCTCTGATTCGATGCCTTGGGTTGACTGCCTGGCTCTCCGTTTTAGTCCTGGTCCTAGATCTTCTCTGTCTGTCTGTCTGCCGCGTTCCGGTTGCGGGCAACACCGGCACCACCTTTTGGCCAAAGGATTTCACTTGATGCTGCAAATAAAAACAAACCTGGCAGCAGACTTGTGCAGTTTTTACAAGTGCTTAAGGGTATGGCAAATTTTTGTATATGTTTGGGAAAAATAGAAAAATGAAATGGTGAAAATTGCATAGTATAAATAATAAAGGCTTACAATAAAAGAGCTCATCAAAAAGTGATTCTTGGAATAATTTGTTTCATTAAACTTAGAGAATTTAGAATTTGGTATTCCTCTTTATTTTATTTCTCACAAACATTTTTTCCTAAGCTGTTTAACTTTACTTCCACTTTGTTAGAACATTCAAAAGTCGTCTTTATACTGATCCCCATGTTTATAAGCAGATTCCGTTTGTTGTTTATGCTTGGCATTAGAATTCTAAGCGCCTGGCAGCTTATTGGGTGTGAAAAATCCGGCTAGCCGTTGAGTTTCCCCAAGTGCAGAGTTTCCCCAGCAGATTGACTGAGGAATGCCAAAGGAAAAGAGAGTGAAAAGTGCAACTCATGTATTTGATTTGGTTTTGGCTTTCGATTTCTGCTGTCACGTCTTGTCCCTTTGTGGACTGGAGCCTTCCAACGTTACCATTTTCCATTCCATAGAGCTTCACTGCAGTTGACTATATATCGATGGAAATTGACTTTTCGTTTTTTTTTATATCGCTTTTTTTTTTTTTTTGCTGCATGAACTTTGCCCTTTTTGCGCACCGCTCTTTTTATTGCCTCTTTTTTCGTGGGGTTGATTTCACTTTAAATGTACTTTTTTCTTGTAGTTTTCCCCTTGAAAGTTTTCCATCCACAGAAACTTTTTTGTCCCAAACTGCCGACGTGCACATACAAAAGTAGGCAACAAATTGCAGACCAAAGCCAAGAGTACACCCGGAATTATGTGCAAACTACTTTGATAGACACGATTAAACAACGGAATGTTAGCGTTAATTTCGAGAGGAACAGACTTATCTGGCAAATCGCAAATGAAAACAAAACATTTGGCTTGCTGGAAATTTTGGCAAGTCGGCGGCGCCTGGGGGAGCAGGCTGGAAAGTCTGCCTTTCCCCAAATAAAACTAATTGAGTCTGTCGTTTTCCACTTCTCTCTGCCCCTTCCCTTGCTCTGCCGGCAAACTTTTTCTCATATACAAATTTTCTTTTATGTATCTTCTTCTAGTCTGAAGTTGGTCTGAAGTCTGAAGTGTTATCCTGGACTCACCCCTCGCCAGCTCCTCCTCCTCATAAAATGTAAGTCTTAATTTATGCCTCAGACTGAATCTTGGACTGGGTTGAAAATGAATGAATAACTTTTTAGTCAAAGCCATCGAAAAGTTATTTGTTTAGGACAGGACAGGCAGGCGGATAAGAAGGTCCGAAAGGACATCAAGAAAACAAAAGTTGAAATGATGACAAATGATAAATGATTTTATCCAGGAGTGTCTATGACAGGTTGGAAATGAGCAAATTTTAAAAACAATTAGAGTGGCAGAGATTTTAAGAGCTAGTTAAAAGAGCTTTTAAATATTAAAAATAACAATTTAAATTCATACTTTTTATGAAATTTCTACTGCATTTCGTTATTTATTTAAGAAATCTTATTAAAATTAGAAAATATAATTTCATTAAAGCCTGACATCCAAAAGACACAGCTAACAAAGAACCATTCAGGAACAAGGAGTGGAGAAACGGGGAAATACATAAAAGGAATATACGTAAAATGGGGACCGCCGAAAATGTCAAAATATTTTTTCTTGTTCTCTCCGCAATCTCAGCCTTATTCAACATTGAAGGCAAATATTTGTGAAAAGACCAAGAGGCAAGAGGAAAAAAATTGTAAGGAATTAGATTTGAGTTTCAAGCTCGACGATAGCAATGAGGAACATTTTTGCCCAGAGGATAAATGCCTTGTTCAACTATCTCTCTGCTCCTTGATGAGCTGCCAAGATGAATATAAACCATGAAATTATTTTGTGGATGCCACCAGAAAATGATGGTGTATGTAAACAAAGTTGCGCGAACGGAACAATAAGCGGTGACACTTTGCATAATGAAATGGATTTTGTGACAGAATTTGAGTCAATAACAGATATTTCCCAGCGGAAAGTTTATTCTCAGAAATTGTTCAAGTGAAAAATGTGCCACGACCATCGCTGCGTATGCGTAATATATTTGTTTGCAGTGTTTTTGAAACTGTATAAAGAACTTTTAATGGACTAAAAGCTAATCTTCTAGGAGATGTATTTATTTTGGAAATATATAGGCGAGTGATCCATTTACTTAAAGTTTTAAATTAAATTTAAAGGATTTTTTTTTCCTAGCCAACCTTGCGTATGCGTAATATATTTGTTTGTGGCAATTGTAAAACCGTTAATCCAATCTTCTATAGCCTGAGGCAGGGCAACTGAATTACGGCCAATGATTAGGAACAAGGAGGCAGCCCAAAAAAAAAAAAGGGAAAAGGATAAATATCAGAAACGTACCAAAACGTACCGGAAAATCCTAGCCCTTAGCTGGAAGTCATAAATTAGTTGTAACCGGAGAGGAAAAACACCAAAGAGCAGGCGAAGGGACTGTAACATAAAAACGTCTGTTTTTGCTATAATTGGCCACATATTTTGCTGGCCCCAAACCAAACGAAACCGAACTGAAACCAAACTCAGGTAACGTTAGCCCAGGCTTTTGCCAGGACTCTCATTGGAGCATGGGGAAGTCGGAGGCTTTTGTGGGTTATGCACATCCTGCAAACTAGAACACGGTTTTCGGCCATATCAATATATATTTTGCAGAGCATGGACAGGCGGCGGCGGCGCACAGCCAGCACCGCCTCCCCCTAAACACACAAAAAATAGAGGCGAATAAAAATGGCAACAAATACTACAAAATATCATCCCAGGTTGATGTTTGTTATGGAAATCCGAGCAGGAAAGTTGAATGGTAATAATTTTCTAGATAGTTCCGTTGGGTCTGCGGTTGGGGATTTTTCGGGGGGATATCACGTAAATGGAAATGAGCCTAAAAAAGATTTTCTAAATATATAGGGATGCCATCCGATGAACACAGATTGTGCAGTGCCTGGAAAAATAATTTGGAAGAATTTTGGTTTGGGAAAACATTATGGTATACAAAAGGGATTGAAGACTTCAATAAACTAACAATGTGAGTTTTAAAATTTACACAAAGTTACTAAAATACTAGTAATGTGGCTGGTTTATTAGTCAATGCTTTTTATTAGAGGTTTACCAAAATCTCTACCTAATTGCAAACAAGATGATTATACAGCAATCACATTTAAAATATAATTTCAGCAACACTTGCAGTTTTCTCTTTCAAGGTTCAAGTGAAATCTCCAATTCATAAGAACTGTATGTGGGAATTTCCATTTTTATACCCTTGCAGGGCATTCTAATTTTAGTTAGAACTCAGTGAAGGAGTCGTTTCCGACCCTATAAATCATATATATTCTTGATCAGCATCAACAGCCGAGTCGATCTAGCCATGTCTGGTGGCAAAAAAAATGTACAAATTTTTTCAATATTTTTAAGGTGCTAAATTGTTGAAATTGTAAACGAAAAAAATTAAAAAAAAATTAATTTTAAAATATATTTAAATTTTGTTTGCAGTTTTATTAGCCTTGTAAAAACTAACTCGGAACAGTTTTCCGAATTCAAATTAATGTATTTTTAGCCTAGTTATTAAATTTTTAAGATTTCATTTTCAAAAAAAATAGCTTATAAAACGATGGATAAATATTTACATTTTAATACTGCTTTCGGGGTTTTATAATATCATTCAGAAGTGCATAACTCAGTGAAGGAGTCATTTCCGACCCTATAAATCATATATATTTTTGATCAGCATCAACAGCCGAGTCGATCTAGCCATCTCTGGTGGAAAAAAAATTTACAAATTTTTGCAATATTTTTAAGATGCTAAATTGTTAAAATTGTAAACGAAAAAAAATTAAAAAAAAATTTATTTTAAAATAAATTGACATTTAGCTTGCAGTTTTATTAGCCTTGTAAAAACTAACTCGGAACAGTTTTCCGAATTCAAATTAATGTATTTTTAGCCTAGTTATTAAATTTTTAAGATTTCATTTTCAAAAAAAATAGCTTATAAAACGATGGATAAATATTTACATTTTAATACTGCTTTCGGGGTTTTATAATATCATTCAGAAGTGCATAACTCAGTGAAGGAGTCATTTCCGACCCTATAAATCATATATATTTTTGATCAGCATCAACAGCCGAGTCGATCTAGCCATCTCTGGTGGAAAAAAAATTTACAAATTTTTGCAATATTTTTAAGGTGCTAAATTGTTGAAATTGTAAACGAAAAAAATTAAAAAAAAATTAATTTTAAAATAAATTGAAATTTAGTTTGCAGTTTTATTAGCCTTGTAAAAACTAACTCGGAACAGTTTTCCGAATTCAAATTAATGTATTTTTAGCCTAGTTATGATATTTTTAAGCTTTTATTTGGAAAAAATTATGCAGGGTATATGTTATTTTATGTCTAAAAGTTAAAACCAAATTGAATTCATATTGATCAAATTGTAGGGTGCAAGGGTATACAAACTTCGGCTTGCCGAAGTTAGCTTTCTTCTTGTTTCTTCCTGAAAACTCCGGATAAAGTTATTGCTCAGTAATAATTTATTGGTTGCAATTCCATGCCTAACCCAGTCAGCACTTTACCTCCTGCCAAAGCAATCAAAGGCAAGAAGGCCCTAAAGAAGATACAGTACAAGGGAAAGAGCTACAGAAAGGACACACACGGACACAAATTGGCAAATGGCGATGAGTTTGCTCTTGTTGTTGCAGCTGCAGAAAGCTAGCCTGTCGGACCAATTCAATCGCCTTTCCAAACGGAGACACAAAAAACACTCACTCGCAGCACACAAATTGAAAGACGCCGTCTAACGATCTGCAGCGTAGCTAGCTCTTTGGCCATCTTCTCCATTTTCCTTAAAACATATTGGCAAATGTCGTTTTCGTAGTCGTTATAAAACAAACACAGACTTATAAGGACGGGCAATCTCACAGACAGACTCACACAATGCGCTTCATGCAATTCTAATAATATAAACTTTACATAAATGTTTTCCTTGCAAATAGAACGGAGCAGCGAAACAGAATGGCTTGAGTGGGCTGCAAATAGCAGGGGAATGGTGAGTGTGTTCGGGTGGTGGTGTGTGCCTGAGTGAGTGTGCTTATGTGTGTTTGGACGCATCTGCTGAGCTGGCAATCGCATTGCAGTTTGTCAGTCAGCCGGAAGGGCAGCCAGAATCAGCTCCCTCTGTCTGAAAGAGCTTTTTAACTCAGAAATAGTTTTCGTTTTTCTAGTTATATGTTTTTATATATATGATGTGGAAAGAAAATGAGTTAAAGAAGATAAAATAGCAAGGAAAAAGGAGAATTTAGAAGGGAAATGTTAATTTTACATTTTTCAAATTGATATAATAATTCAGAATATAAGAATAACTCACCTTTTTACTTATATTATAGTATAGTAAGTAACAAAAATTTTAAACTGAGAAATAATGCTGATCTAGTTCAGCAATACATATCTTAGCTTTAAAAAGATAATTCCTGCGTAAATTAAATTTTTTTCTATCCTTAAGAATTGAAAAAAATGTCAAAACTATTACTGGTATTTGGCAAATACATATTTTAACTTCAAAAAAATACACTCAGGTTAGTATAAGGTATCCAAGAATTCACTTCCTCTGCTGGCTATCCCGTCCTAGGCCAATATTTGGGTTTATTTGCTTTGTGCTTGATGTGTCGCACATGTCGTATGATTGATTTATATTAGAAAACAAACACACACAGAGATGGAATTTTGTTGCACTTTTGTGATTTGTGCCAGAGCCTCCTATCTCTGTTGACTTTGGTCATGCGGATGAAAAAAAAATAGAGAAAAATAGAGAATGGAAAACCACAATTTTGTGACATATCTTTCTTGTCAGCTGTTGCGCTTTTTTGTGTCCCTTTTGAAAATTCCAAATTGAATAATTAATTGCCAGTGATCGATGTGTGGAAGAGAGAGAGAGAGGTGAAGGATTTCAACACGATAAAGTAAACCTTGTTGGAGGCCACACATAAAGTCGCCAAAAGCAACCATTCAACCAACTAATTGAACAACCTTGAGCTGCTGTCAGACACACACAAAGTTCATGCAGCATACAGTAGGGCTGTGTAAATAAATATTGGCCAAACAACTTGACCACACCTGACCAATCCTTTGCCTTCCTTGGCCACATCCTTTTCAGTCCAGCTCCATGTGGGTCAAGCCGTATATTGACCACGAAATGGCAAACATTCCCGTGGTTATTTCATAGTTCAAATGTGTACGGCGCTGGCGGTGGTGGTGGTGATGGTCTGGGGGCGAATAAATAATATATTGTATTGTGCTAGGACTCCTACACATATACATATATATTTGTTGTGTGTGTGTGCAGGATAAATGACAAACAAATAAAATGAAATACAAAATGGCGCCTGGCCAAGTGAAGTCAATGATGCACAACCATATCTTTTGGCAAGAACTAAAAAGGTAAAGGGTACATGGGTTAAAATAAAAATATGGACACAGAATATTTATAAATATAATAGGGAATTGTTAAATAAAGATAAGTGTGTTGAAAAATTGTTAAGGAAATTTCCAGGGCAGATAAAATCTATTGAAGATATTCAAAGGTTTAAAGAAAAATATATATGCAATATTTCTTATTATTTACAAAGAATTTACAAAGGATAACGCTGTTATAATAATTAGTAAAATAATATTCTTAATAACATACAAGTCCTAATTAATTAATTTAATTTAATTTAAAAAATTTAACTTTAAGCCCGAAAACACCGTTCAATGATTGCAATTCTAGCCAAAACTACACAACAATAAAAGCCAGCTTTATATTTTCCGTCCGGAAGCTTTTTGCAAAGTGAAATGTGAGCGGGCCAGTCATAAACTGAGGAGGTCATTCGTGCTGGTTCCCCGGTGGCCAGTATTCTGTATTATTTGGTAGCTGGAAAAACCATATTGGGAGGTAAACGGAAGACACTTTAAAAAACATTGCTTGATCCTGATGTTAAGATTGCTGGATTTATGGGACAAAAAGGCGGCTTATCGCACAGGCGTTTTATATGCCTTGCTGGCATAAATCCCGACCCTTATTATTATCCCACAATCTGGGCAATACTTACACCCAACTTTTACTCTAATTGACCACGCCCGGTGCCATTTTTTTGGCTTTGTATTTATTTTTTCCTTGCTGACTGTTGGTAACTTGTATTTAACTTCTCGGCCGAGTAATATTTCAGCCAGACCCGAACTACCCAAGTGATTTACGTCGTGTATGAAGTTGTGTTTTTATTGTGGCCCCTTTATATATTGGTGGAAAACGAATATATATATAATACATATATTTTATTGTCGGTAAAGGAAGGCGATGCCAGGTGGTGGCACCTAAAAACGGCACATAAATCTACAAAGTTGAAAGGGTTATAAAAACGAGGCGGAAAGCAATTTGACGGGGGGAGGAAAGACTTACTGTGGGGTTATCTAGGTGAGAAAATTCAGTAATTTGTTTCCTCATATGTAGGGTTTCCCCCTCGAATTAATTCATATAACTCTTTTAATAGTTTGCACTGGCGAAGGGAAACCAATTAAAATTAAACCCAGCATAAATGGTTGATCAACTGGCACAGGCCATTGGTTTTATTCGAATATATTGGGTATACGAGGAATATTATACAAAGTCTACCATATGTATGTACATATATAAAAAGTGTATATTTTTTCTATATTTTCGCCACTCCAATTGGGGAACAGATGTGTGAAATTGTCCCTGAACAAGGTTCGGGGAAAAATCGAAGGCATGCGAAAAAATGTGTGGATAGCGGTACACAAAAAAATATATATTTCATTATTTATTTGATGCTTCGAACACTCCCGCACTCTGCTCGTTCTCTGTTTTACGCCAGGTTTTATTTATTTACCTGTGCACTGGTATTTATTTAGTTTTTCAATTCAATTGAATTTCCATTAACAAATTGAGAACTCTGTTCTTCGTCAGTTCCGCATCAACGTCAACGTCATCGCCATTTCCACTAGCAAACGTAGTTTCCACATTTTTCTGCTTGTTCAATTTATGGTCAGGTTTCATTTTATTTATTTATTTATTTTTCCGTGTGTTGGGTAAAATATAACCATTAAAAACTATATCAACGATTCTGCGAATGTGCAGTGGAATTCTAGATTTGGTTGTGCAGTTTAATTGCCAGGGAACTAAATTATATATTTAGAAAATAATTGAAAGCAGCTTTTGGTTTGGTATTTAGGAAGGAAATGGTTGGTAAACTAGGATTTATATGGGGAAGAAATAAGCTAACCCGAACCGACGCATTTGACAAATCTCCTTGAATATTTTCCCCTTAATAAACCAAAATGTCAGCAGCCGTTAACCCTAGTTGCAACACTTTGCGGTAAGGTCAGAGTACTTCTGTCAGCTCTCAGCACTCTCTATTTGCCACATTCTTCGCTCTCTGAGGTCCAAACCCCAACAAAGCCACACCATATCCTGGCACTTTCTAAAGGACTCTTGAATTATAAACTGGCTTCATTACACTCGTCCGAACCTTGACCGCATGACAAGCTGGAAAATGTTGTGTTGGGTATAGAAAATATCTAGGCTCAAAGGGGGGAACCTAGAACCATGAACACCGCCCTGACAACTCATCGTCATTCCTNCCCTTTAGTGTTAAAAGCTTGTTTTTTTGCATTTCGGACGATCATCTGATTTTTAAAATAATTTTGTCCGGGTTGCGACTTGAGTCTTGGGGGTCAGCTATCGCCTCATCTCAATGGGGACCTCAGCAGAATGGCTAATATCAAGCTTATCGGCAATATTACGTGTAGAACTTTCACTTTCGGCCAGACTCACAACATTATTTTTAATTTTCTCTGACAATTTTTGAATTTTTTGTTTTTTTAAAATACATATTTCTAATTATTCACAAAAAAAATTTCTCTTCACAAAAACACGTTTTAAACTAATCTATGACTACCGAAAATAGCATTAGAACTAATATATATGTAAATCTGGGTGATGTTTCTTGAAAAAAGATGTGGAAAATCGAAAATAGGTGCAAAACGTAAAACGTGCAAAAATGAGTTTATGTGAGTTTATTTTGTTTTTTGATTCTAAGTATTTTCCCTCTTTGATATATTGACGACTCTTTTGCACAATTAGTAGTTAATAAATTAAGGATAATAATAAAAAAAAATGGTTGCATTTCCTTGTATGGTTGTCTTTTTATTGATGGCCAAAGTCAGAGTCATGAACATAAACTCATTTGTGCTCGCCACTGTATGTATAACACAGTTGAAATAATTTATTTATTACCACACACCCTGACATTTTATCAAGTTTTACCGGCGGCCACTTGCACTTCCCCCTTTTGCCAATTAGTCCCCAGGCAAGAGCAAATTATTTTCCGCCCTGGCGAAGAAAAAATAATAAATAATTGAATAAGTTACTCATTAGTGTGCGTGGAAACAAAGGAGAAAAAGTGGAAGAGTCCTACAATATCCTGGCTGTCTCTTATCTAACCTTAACATGCACATTTAGTTGCCTCATCCGCCGCTCTACTTAACTTCATTCATAACCAGGACAACCTCCGACGACGACGTCTTCCTGCTCGCCTGGCTGTCTCTCTGTCTTGCTGCGTGAATTTGTCACCATTTTGCTTCCACTAACTTGTCGTTGTCCCATGGCTTTGCTCTACATAAAAGTATTGTGGTTTTCAGACTGAAATTAAATTAGATAAAAATGGGAGAAAGTAACAAATAATTATTGTTGTGGAAAATTTGTGAGTTGTTATTTGTGGTTTGTTATTAATATAATATTTCCTAAGAAGTTTGGAGAGGTGGTTCAAAACGGAGCTAAGCTCTAATTCGAGGTTACCTAGAGTAACCTCACCACTTATACCTTGAAATCGTGATCTTGGTTTTTAAATATATAAATATTTTGAATAGATATTTCTGTTAGCCTATTATATTCCTTTAAATTAAATGCTATGCATCTTAGTATTATAAGAGCATCAAAAACTCACTCTTACTAAACGCGTCACTGTTCTTTCTGTTGGCTATAACTACTTTATTTCGTGAGTTCCTTTTCCTTTTTCTGAATTATTTTTTCGCTCGTTTGCCCTGTCATTTATCAATCATAATGCTGCTGAGTAGTCTCATTACTGTTTTGCGCTTAGCACTTTGCCTTTGCCCGGCAACGACGTACTAACTTCCATTTCCTCTGTTTTTTTTTATTGCCTTTCCCTCAGAATTTCGCGCTTAACATCTATCCATCCATTTAGCCCCTGCTGGTTTCCTTCTATCTGTTTCTTCCTTGCTTTTTTGCGTAATTGCTTTATGCCCTGATTTATGCTTATCTTTAGTCATATTTTTACATTTACCTTTATCACACCATCGTGGATGGCAACTGCGGAGGGTGGGTTTTCTGGGATGCGAACCGGAGGTTGACCTAATTTCATTGAACTTAATTTTTTTCCGCTCATGTCGGTGTCAGCAGGAAGGGAATCCTCCCAGTTTCCGGAATATACGGGGTGCTTTTAGGAACAGAAATAATTTTGGGAATAATATGAACTCCGCCTTAACAAGCTTTAAGATTTCATATAGGATGCCTTGAAATAAGGAAATAAAAATTTAATAAAGTATTAAAAAAATATAGAAAGAAAGGAAAGAAACTTTCTCAATTCTTAGGAGATTTTTCTTTATAGAAAAATGTTCATGTTTCAACCGCAATTTTCCCAAAATATAGGAAAAAACTTCTTAAATGATTTGTGAATTTGTTGTATATTTTGAAAAATTCTTCTTCAAACTATAGCGAACCTACATTTTTTATATAATTCCCAAATGGTTCCAACATATCTAGAATGAAATGATGGTGCTATTCCTATATTTACGCTTTTCATCAATTGGTTATGATATTTACTTTTAATTTTAAAGTAATTGTAATAAAAGCTGACTTATAAACGATACACCTTATTCCTACCCTGTAGTAATCATCATAAAATCTGGCTTTAGACAAACTTCACCTGATGTCACGCATCTCATCTGTATCCTGTCACCGTTTCACGTTTTAGTGCGCACATTTTTCGTACAAAGAGATTCTTATCAATGAAAGTGACCATCAGGATTCGCATTTTTTCTTTCAGGCTTTATAAATGTCTAAATATCTCCATCCATGCAGGCAAAATCGGAAGCTGGAAAAAGAGCGTTCCCATGCCCTGCACGTAATAAGGAAGTCACAGAGCAATTAATGTGGCTCATTTATTCGTTTTATTTTCGCTTCTCTGGCTCATTTCCGCGCTTATCTC
>VNJV01009438.1:0-27676 GCA_008042635.1 Drosophila nikananu | reverse complement strand
TTACCATATATCTTTCTTTTTGTGCATAGGCATGCATATGTAGAACATGTATCAATACCGAAAATCTGGTAAAGATCGGGTGAAAAACACAAAAGTTATTTACTTATCAGTGTGTTATCTATTTGGCAGCTAGCAACAGGTGCATCCCAAAAAACCACAACAAAACCGATGAGCGCAAGAAACTAACTCCCAGGCGCAAAAAAGAGAGGAGGGGTTATCTCTGTCTCTGTCTTGCACACGCAAGTGCATGAGATGGTGGTGGTTTTGCAAAGAGCGAGTTTGTTTACATTTCTCTAATAGGCAAAAGTCGCAATAGGCAAAAGCGGCGATATATTTTGGTACATGGTATATGTGTAACAGTCGTTCACGAACGACTGTAGCTTTCTTACTTGTTTTTGAGTTCATAATGAGGCTGTTTCGTTACATTGTTTGACGTGTTATTTATCTTTTAAAGGAAAATCGAAAAAGTAATAGGAATACATTTTCCCTTTTAAAGTTTGTTGCTTTCTTTGCTGAAGGAGGGGGCTTCGCTCTGCCCCTTTGAACTTGCTTCTCCTTTTTTCCTGCAATCGGCTTATCTTATCTTATGTTTCCACTTCATGCCACTATCCAATCCATCCATTCCATCCATCAGGATGGTGGTGCTGGCGTCCTAACTAATAGTGGGCGTGACGTGAGCAAACGTTCTTTTGTCTAACTAGCAGAGCAGTCAGCCTGCTCCTTCTGACTGGTGTTCCTGTTCCTGCTTCTGTTGCCATTAATGCTGCTGCTCGTGCTTCTGCCACTGCCACTGCTTCTGGTTCCTGCTCATGCTCCTTCTTTCTATCCTGCCACCGTCATGTCTGTCGCTCCTGTTTGGCATTGTTAATCTTTAACCTGAGTCCTAATCCGTGCGTCATGATTGAAAGCAGCTGCAAAAACGTTGCGTAGCTGCTTGTGCTTTTGCAGCCACTGTTTCTGCTTTTGCTTTGGCTGCCTCTGTTTCTGCTTTTGCTTTTTGTGGGGAAAAACGAAGCCAGGCCACAGGATGTTGGAGCAGACATCGCACATGATGTGACGACGTTGTCTAATCTGATTGCCCTGATGTACTACTAGCACAACTCGCCTCATGCCAATTTGTGTCAATTTTCCAGGGTTCTGAGGGAGCGAACGGCTTAAGGCTGTCTTCGTGTGCGCCTTGCTGCCTGCCTCTGGCGGCTAATTAGTTTGCAGCTTCGCCGGTTGCAGGTGCAAGCAATGCCCTTGGCACATTATCCTTAATGAGAAGCTTGAAGGCACAGCACACTACAAGCTGCAAAGATACACTTTTAATATTAAATTGTAGTAATTTATTTAAATTTAAAAACCAATTGATATTTGATACCTACGTTTGCATGCGGAGAAACAATAAAAAGCGGTCAGCGAATGGGGAATACCCGGACGCAAAGAGCTTGTGTGCTGCTTGTGGCAAGTTAATGACACACCTTAACCCATGTTAACCTACTTTTTCGTGTTGCGGTTATTCTTGTCGTGCTCGTTGTTCTTTCCACTTGACCTAAAGCCAAAAAAAAGTATATATATGTATATATATAGACATATATGTAGAAATATATACATATATAACTAAAAACAGAAAGCCCCAGGGGGCGTGGCCTGGCCTGGCCTTCATGCAATTGACATGAATTTTGTTGTGGTTTTTTTTTGGAACAACCTGGCTGGGTATTCTAATTTTGAGGTAATTTTTGACTCTATTTTAAATCAGCAGGCGAGGTGATTTAGCCATGTTCGTCTCGCAGTTTTTAAGATTTAGATTTAAAATGAATTCCAAGGAAACTGTGCAGATAGACTTATAATATAATATATTTAATATAATATAGCAGGTAGAATACTGGTCTGAAAGGCTTAGATTGGAAAACTATATGATATCGCTGATATATTGAAATAATAGGCAAATAAAAAGTATAAAAGAGAAGCATAGAAATTAAACATTTATGGTTATACAACCTATTTTCCTCTGCTATGAAATCTATCTATCTATCAATCTATCTATGAGGATCTTTTATTATTATTTCCGTATTTCGGTTGGGGATTTTCAGGTCTACTTTATATCACATATGTAAAGTAGAAATGAATAATCTGTTAATATACATATAATATAATAAATATATATATATAATATAATATAATATATATATAATATAATATTATTATTTATTACTTATTTTCTATCTCTCCTCTAAGGTTTCTTCTCACTTCCCTTTTTCAATAAATAAATTTCACACTGTAAGAGTATAAAAACTTTGGTCAGCTTCTTGGTTAGCTTCTTTTTGTCTTTGTTTTTTTCTGTTTTGGCAAAAAGCAGAACGCATAGTTGGCCTACTTTCTGTCTCTTTGGCACTTTTGCCCTCGCACTTTTGCACTCGAAACTTTTTCGCACGACTCGTTGTCCTCGTCCTCGTCCTGGTCGTCCTGTGAGCAACGCATTATCCATTCTGCTGGCTGGCTAGCCCCTTGGCTCTCCCACTTTTTAAAGCTTAATGCCCGGCAATTAATATAAAGCTCCATTAAGCGAGTCACACGCTTGGCACGCACCAGTTAGTATCTCTTAATTATGCACAAAGGCCAAGGAGCCGGGAATTAAACGTATAAAGAGCTACTATTGGCTTTAATACGTGTTAATTTGCACTAAAAAATAAAATATAATATATAAACTTTGTTAGGCTTTAATACAAGAACCTTTCTTTATTAACCTTAACTTTTTATCATAGGTTTTGAAATAGGTTTATGTTGGTGTAGCGATTCTTGGGTAGCTTAAGGACTCAAAAATGTATCTGAATATTAAACATAATTAATTAACTAATTCAAGCATTGGTCTTATAATTTCCAAGTAAGTTTTCAGCAAAATATGATGCATTTTCGTGACGAAAAATAAATTAAAGATATATGAAGTAACCTAGGAAAACACAAAACAAGATATTTTTTCATCAAAAAACAAAGCCGCACAATACTGAAAAGCCTCAAGAGTCCACAAAGACAATGAACATAGAGCTTTAGTGAGCCTTTAAAAAAAAGGATTTTTAAACAAAAGCCAGCTGCCAAGAGAGCAAGGAAATAATTCATAGCCAGGTGATAATGCAAAGTCAAGGGAAAATAGATGAGTGGGCAAAAAAAGCAGCAGGGATGGCAGGAATATTACTTATTTTCCCGCTCGATTTCGACACCTTATTATTTGCCGCCAGTTGAATATTAAGAAATGTAGCCTCATGAAGTGCAAAATGTAAAGTGAAATATTCCAGGGACTCCTGGCTTCTTGTGGAACTGAAAGCGATGGCCTTCATTTGTCTTCCTTGGCTGGCGCTGCTCCTTGTTGAGCATAATTAAAATCACAGAGTCCTGGCGCGAAAGGGAAATGTACTTATATATATATATATGTATATATATATATAGGAAAAGGGATATACTATATCTACAGTGAGCGAGTGTGATTAAGAGATTGCAAATTGTTTTTGTCATTTCTGGGTGGTTGGGTGGTGGGTGGATTCCACGCCCTTTCTACCTCCTCCTCCTCCTTGCCCTCATTTAACTCTTCTTCTCGCTGTAATTAAATTGACCGTTAAGCCAGGCGGCCAGCGAGACAACGAGACAGCAAGACAGCGAGACAGACACGAAAGCAAACAAACGAGTCGCAAAAAAAACCAATTAAATTGTTGAACGTGCCACGCACCATTTGCAGATGCATTTACCTCAACCTCGGACTCTACTACCCTCACTAGAGTTACTTTAGACTGGTCAAGTCTTTGGAAATCATTTCAAGAGCTTTTATACTTCCACACAATATTTTTATAGGACGTTTGTGTAAAACATTTATCTAATGAATTAATTTTCACAAGCATTGCTCTTGAATTTCCCAAGTAGGAAGTTAGCTGGGAATTCAAATTACACAGAAAGTAATCAACATTAAATTGAAGCATTTTATACATTTCCTGTACAATTGTACACTTCTATATAGTATTTATATAGGAACTTTAATTTAAAAACTACTCAAATTAATTAAATCGTGCAGGTACTGCTCTTGTAATTCCCAAGTAGGAATTCTGAGAGATTTTCAAATTAATAGAATAGCAAAGAAACTCTGAATTTGAGCATATTTTTAAATTTCTTCGAAGTTTTATAGTCTTATAAAGTATTTTATATTGCCTTTGTTTAGAAAATTGCTCAATTTAAATAGAATTTCTTAGGGTTAGCTCTTAAAATTCCCAAGTGCGATTTCAGCAAGGAATTCAACTTAAAAGGAGAGTAATTAAAGTTAATGTAACGCAACCATTTTTTTTAACTTTCTGAGTAGATTTATAGTCCTTTAATGTATTTTTAAAGTTTTTTTCTGGCCAAAGCAATTGAATTTCTTAAATTTTGAATTTGTATTTCCCATGAAAGAGTATCCTCAAAGTCAGCTGCTAAGGATCCTTCTGGTGCCCTTCTTTACCGCTCTTTAATGAGCGCAAAAGTAGGGGGCGTGGCATTCGTTATGCAAATGTTTTAGCCCCATTGAATTTGATGGCCGCGCATAAATGTAATTATAATGTGCATTCTATACAAAAAAAAATAAAAATGCATAAAGGCATAAGTACATAAATGCGCAAATGTACTCGCACATGGACACTGGATTACGTAATGCCCGATGCATTATAATGCATAATGCATGATCGCGCACCTTAATCAAGCAGCCAGCGAGCGACATTTAATTTTCATTTACATACATTACATTACATTTTCAGTTATCATTTAACATTTATCATTTATCATTTATCATTTTCATTTTCATTTTCATGTGCGTTTTCATTCTCATTTTCATTTTAATTTTAATTAATTTTGTCACTTGCTTTTTACACACTTTTATGACGCTGCCCACCGCCCCGCCAGGTGGTAATCCATCCATTTGCCAATTCTGATTACTCAGTTCGCAGCTTTTTATTTTCTGTGTGTTCTGTGTGTGTGATGGGACGGAAGGGGAGTGTGTGGATTTTGTGGGCTCCAAATGGCACCTGGGTTTTGGCCTGGCTCTTGGTCAGTGCACTTGGATCCGACGGCGAGGCAATCACAGTTTTCCAGCGCAATGTTTCTCAGCCTCCTGGTGGATTTATTGAGCTGCCAGCGCTTCGCCAGCGATACCCTGATGGAGTGTCCACCCTCGACGCCCTGGATGAAGCCCTTGACCTTGTCCCTGGCCCAAAGTCAGCCCAAGCTGAAAAACACGGCCAAGGAGCCAGCTGGGGAACCCCAGCTGCCCTTCGAGATCGTGGGCAATCGGCTGGACAAGGACGATGGCTATGGCTACGATGATCCCCGACTGCCGGAGCTCATCATTTAATTACAACTCGTTTTGGTTTTATTTATTGTGTGTGTTTTTGTTAGCCATAATCCAATTAAGGCCAAAAGCAAAAAACTAAATGAAATAATGGCTGGACAACAAAAAATATAGAAAAACTTTAACAAAAACTCCAACAAAAGCTACAACAGAAACTCCAACAAAAACTCCTGCAAAAACTCCCACAGAGGCAAATAACTTAATAAAAACAAAAAAAAAACAGAAACATAAAGAGAAAACCATTTAAACAAAACAAAATGCAAACAAACAATGCAATAAAATTCAATTACAACAAATTTTTAATTAACTTTTTGCAATCAAAACGAAATCCAAATGAGGCGACAACAAAAAGCGGCACAAACAGCAAAAACAAAAACCCAAAACCCATATCAAACGAAAGCCAATAAAAATGGCTTTCATATGGGAATAATGAAAGAATATTGTATATTATATATTTATCCATAGGTAGCTTTATATGTTTATCAATACGGCGCAGTGACAAAGGCTGTGATGCGATAGTTTAAATTGGTTTAGAATTACTTGATTACCAGCCATGTTTGCATGTCCAAAACAAAATGGTTTAAGCTTAGCAAAGGCTTGTCAATAAATCGTATTACACATATGTTTATATAAATATTTAAAATACAATTTCATAAAGAAGTCTTTTAAGTATTTAAAAGCTGAACTAGAGTTAGAGGTAATATTTCGTGTGATGAAAATAAAACTATGACAGCTTAGAAGGGAGCTTTGTAATTAGAGTCTTTATAGACCAGCTAATCTATCTGTATAATTCGTAATTATAATAGAATTATAGAATTTAATATATATATACATAAAAATTAAACACTTACATCTAGTTTCTTAAAAACTTAACTCGGGAAAAAGTCACCCTAAAAGCAATACAAATCGATTTAATAAAAGCAAAGCCAAACAAAGCTGCTGTTTAAAGGTAAAACTGGGGGGCAGCTGATGCTCCTTCTCCTGCTCCCCCATATCAAGATCGCCGTGCTTTTTAACCCCATATCCTGGTAATCGGTTGGAAGGACAACTTTTAGTGCCACATTCGCTGGCAACTTTGGAGGAGGAACAGCAACAGCAGAGCAGAGCAGAGACAACGACACCTAAAACCGACTAATGGCCAAAGTCACCTCCTTTGGCCAAGAGGCAGCCAAGGCAAAAGCCAGGGCATTGTGTGAGCCATTTGTTTGCGGGAATTGCATTCGTGGCTGGGAAATTACACAGCATTTTCCAAATGCACGCTCTTCTCGCGGTGATTTCGCCACTGTTTCTGTTGCAACGCCAACAAAGTTGTAAAAGTTCTGCAGACTCTGAAGTGCCGGCTTCTGCTTCTGCCTTCTACCTGCCTCCGCCTCTCCGCAATTAATGCCAAATGTTTTCTGCTTAAAGCCCAGGCAGTTGCCTTCCAATTAACTCACCAATTGGCAGGCCAAAAACGCCTATGATTAAACAGGTGTAACCCACGGGTGTGTAGGGCAAAGCCCAACAATCTTTACACGCACGCCAGCACGCAAGTCGAGCCTAACTTTTTAGCCAGCCGGCTTTTCGTGTAATCCATTAGTTTTGGCCAAGTTTCTGCCTCTCTTTGCCGTCGAAAATTAAGGAAAACAAAAGAAAACTCAAGCCAAAAAAAAAAACAAAAAAGAAGGATACAATTTAACACACAAGACTTTTTTGACGTATTATTGGGATTGATAAGGTAACCAGAGTTTATTTCTTTATAAAATGTGACCCGTTCTTCTTTTGAAATTGGAATGCTGGCCCCTCTTTTAGGAAAATGTGTGCGTTTCTTTTTAAATTAAGATGTGACCCTTTGTTTAGAAACAAAAAAATAAAATTTAAATGTTTGTTCTCTCTTCTGTGATCACAGATTATTGAAATAAAAAAATATGTTGTCCATTTTTGAACCGCGTGAGGTCTTAATACAATTTGTTTCGTTTCTTTTCAAATAAAATGTGTAACTATCTTTTTAAATAAAAATGTGACCATGTCTTTCTAGCTAATATGTGACCAGTTCTATTTAAGAAGACGGTGTGACCCTTTTGAAAACATTTTGTAATAGGATTATTTGGATTATTAGGAAACAACCCCATCAAATAAGCCTGGAGAAGGTTAGCTGCTAATAAAAGGTTGCCCTAGCTATTCATTCGGTGCTTGGCACTGGGACAAGTCGGTCCTCAATTCTTTATTTTATTTTATTTTATATTATATTGTTCTTTTCTTTATTATTTTCTTTCTTTCTTTTGATTTTTGAGAATGTTGACCCGTGGCTATTAGGAAGTTTTCCGGCTTGATGGCTTTTGTGCCTATTCCCGTCTTATTATTTTTTGGCTAGCTGATTTTATTTTTGAATATTTCTTTATTTTTATCTATCTCTTGCTGCTGCTCCTCCTCCGCCTGCTGCTCGCCTTCCTCATTCATCATCGATTTGCAGGAGGAGAGACTCCTTCATATTCCTCGGCAGGCACAACAATTTGACGGGCATCCATCAATGGCTTGGCTTTCACTGCCGCCTCGCTGAGTGGCCACTTGAATGGCATAAAAAGCGGAAATTGATGCACTTAAGGCATTCAAAATAGGCGGAATCAAGTGACGGCTTAACAGGCTCAGCTTCCTTTGCCCCCTTGCCACTCTCCCACTCTTTTAAGATGATTAATTCGTGAGAAATGCCTCCTGCCTCTTGGCCTTTATCTTTAGCCTGGCCTAATGGCAGGCCATCATTGCGGAAAAGCGGGGAAAGCGCTTCAGATGATGATTACCTTAATGGCTGCGCTTAGTCTGGCAAATATTCAAAGCAGCTACAAGAAATATAAATAAATAAATACAACACTCTTATTATTCTTTTAATTCTTTATTTTTATTCTTATATTTATTTTTATTCTTATATTTCTATCTTATTTCGTGTTCAATCACGTTCATACCTTCTACAATTTCGGCTGGTAATGATTCTAAGTAAACTTGCCCGTTTTAATCACCTGGTCTGCTATGACCCCCATATGCTTCGCAGTTATTTCATTCGTTTCCTTGTTTTATTTTTATTTATTTTTTCATTGTATCCTATTTTTAATTTAGCGTTTGGCTCTTCTCTCATTCTCTTGAACATTTTTCCTTCATTGTAACTTGAGGCTTTGGATTGGCTTTTGGCTTTTCTTCAAAATGCAGGGTAAAGGTTATGAAAATTAAGTTAATTAGAATGAAATATATTTTAAATACTAAATCTACTTAATTCCTACGAAAATGTATCGAAAGCAATCATCATTGTTGGAGGAAGTTGGCAAAAGGTTTTTATTCAAGCCTTAACTTAATTCCTAACTTAATTCTTAACTTAAATTTTAACTTAATTTTTAACTTAATTCTTAATAATTTGTTTAATATCCAAGTGTCAAGGAAACGCATCTCTTCAAGGGGGAAACTGTCTTCTGGAGAAAAAATACAGGCTGGCAATTACTTGGAATACTTTAAATTGAATTGGCTGCTGGGGGATTTTCCCCACTTTTCCCAAGCTCTTTATTTAGTTTTTTCCCCGCTCACCGTCTGCCATGTTCTGCTGCTGTTTTCTTGCATTTCCTTTCGATTTTTCTTAAATTTTTTTGTTTGGCATCAAAATAACACGTGTGGCGCCACCTGTTGGCAGTGTTTATAGAATTCACCATAGTCAAACTCTTAAAATAATGGGAAGTCCTTTTTGTAGTCGGGTGTGTGACTCGACTAAGGCTGTGGTGAATAAGCCGTAGTGGTTTGGTGTACCAGCTAAATACACCTTACATGTAGAATTTGTGTAAACAAAACACATTTAAAAAACAAAAATTAACAAATTAAATAAAATTAAATATTAAATGAAATATTTCATAACAAGTGTTAAAAAAAGTGGGCTTTCACCGAATAAATAAAGCAATAGAAATTCTTAATTAAATCTGAATAAACTGTATTAATTTTTGCCCTAGTAAAATGTTCTATAAATGTATGTTTATTCTTTAAAATCCTTTTATTAGTAAAGTTTTACTAAATTAACTAACACATAAAATTTGAAAGCGAGATATTTGGGTTAGAAAATATTTCCAACTCCCAAATTATATATTTTTTTTAATTAATAAAATTTCTTTGAAAACAACCTTAAACAAAACAAAAAAATTGATGAATAATTGATATTATATATTATATTTGTTGTCAACTAAAATCATTTCAATTTATTGTTCATTTTTCTTTTTTATTTAACATTTAATTAAATATAAATAAATAAATAAAATAAATAACATATATCAATATGACATGCCTGTTTACCTTTTTACTTCGAAACTGCATCAGAAGACTGAATTTAAAATCTATCACAACTAAGCAACAAAATTTTTTAATTTGAACTCTGAAACCCTTTTTTTGTTTTGTTTTTATAAGGTTAAGAAATAAGAGTATTGAATTTAAAATTATTTACTACTTTTTGTCAATACCCCAATGCTTTCTCATTTAAAATTGAGGCGTATTTGAAAGGTGTTAGAAGCCAGAAAGAAAACCTACCCTGATAACCAGATACGAAAACCCCTTTTAGTTAATGTTAAGTCACATGCGAAAGACATGTAATTAACACTTGCGATAACCAATAAAAATGGTTCCTGCTTGCCACAGAATTATTATTTATTAGCTGTCGGAGATGCCGACGATGCAGACTGGTATTTTTCACATGATTTCCCACAGTCCTAACCCGGTTTTTCTTCCTTTCTTTCCACTTGCAGCTAACGGAGCTGGAGCAGCGCGTCATCGAAGCGGAAGAGCGCGCCGAGGAAGCCGAAGATAAGGTAAGCCATTAAAGCCAGTCAACGCAAATATCCTTTATCCTTATCCTTATCCTTATCCTTATCCTTATCGGGGGGGAACTAGCGGATGGTGTGGGGAAAAATTAAAACANCCTTTTACTTTGGGGGGGGGGGGGGGGAACTAGCGGATGGTGTGGCGAAAAATTAAAACAGGGGCGAGACCTTATCCTAGACAAGGCATCCGCATCATTAGAAGGCAGTTTAAAAAGCGGTTAGCCCAGGGATTTCCATGACAATGTCTCCCCTCTAACAGAGGAGGATGTTGCAGGAGTGCAATATATGTAGGAGGGGAGTTGAGGGGTTGGGGTTTGGGTTTGGGGGAGTTCCCCGAACAGCTGTGGCCCAAAGTCTACAGCATTTACAGGACCGACAAGCCCCACAGAGATGTTGTCACCAGCTCTAGTGAGTTATAAAAAAAAAGTGTTTTATTTAATTTATTCTTTATTAAATTACATTTTAATTATGTTTTACAGTTCAAAAAGAAATTTTAAAATAATATATTTTTGACTGGTTTTTAAGCTATAATGTGGGAGAATTAAATTGTAAATTAGAAAATGTTTCAAAAAATAGGCAACAAAATATGTTTGACTCATTTTCAAGCATGACTTCAAATTAATTTAAAAGTTGTCCAAAAATAGTTAACATAAAATTCTTGGCGTATTTGTAATCTTTTGAAGCGGATTTAAACTATATTTTATATTTGAAATCAAAAGAAAATGTGTTAAAAATGGCCAGTGAAATATTTTATGTTTTAAAACAAAGAAAAATGTGCTCAAAATATAAAATTTTCAATATTTTAGACTCTGTTCAGTTCTAATTTGTTGTAGCCTACTTTTGCGCTTATTTTTAAGTGATTTGAAACCCAAACTTAATAGATAATATTAAATTTAGGGATTTAAAAAGTTAATTAATTAATTTTTGCTTGAAAAATTGAGTAAATTATAAAATAATCGTTTCATAAAACAGCAAACTTCATCTGTTAAAAAATCTGTTTTTTTTTTTTGTGCGTGCACATGATGGGAACTCATGCCCCCTGGCACCCACACAGAGTGTGCGTGTGTGTGTGGGGGGTACGCAAAACATAAATCGACTTCCGGAGCACCCAGGCTACACCCTACCCTGTATACCCTTCGTCTCCCCGGAAATACACATTAATGCAGACCTGCGTTGGAGTTCGTGCGGCTGCAAGCGGAGCAGAGCTTTGCCAGCTTCTTCTCTCTCCCACCAGCAGGCAGGCTGATTGCTGCCAGCATTAAACCACCCCCAGAGTAGGACCAAGGACTAAGGACGAAGGACACGGACTGCTCTGTGCTGAGGCTGAGGCTGAGGCTCCCCTCTTCGCCCGCAGCCGATGCTTTCAATATCAAATGCGCATTGTTTGCATTAACAAGTCCCCGGAGGCTTTTGGCTTTGCCTAACGCAACACCCCAAAAAACAAGCGAAATGCAAATATTTGCAGCTCCCCCACCTGCCTTGCTCAAGGACACGGCAAAAAACAGGGGGTACTGTTAAATGGGAATATGTATTTATATTTTATGATAAAGGTTAAAGTGTATAGCCAGGCAGGATTCTATTTAACGGGAAGAGCAACAGGGCATCCAGACAAAAATAAAAAATATAACCAGCTCCTTTTTAAACCAGACACATGATCTTTTTGTGCTTCGGGAAAACTCTCATAACGAAAAGATCACCTAGATCCAGGGGTTATAGGAAAAAGATATATTATGGTCCTAGATTTAGCCAATTTATTCAAACTTACTAGACTTCAATTTCGAAAGGAATATCTTCCTATAAAATGCACATGGAAACCTTAAAATTGAGGTTGCAATACCTAAGAAACTGTACACTGCCTGCATTTCTCCCTGTGCAACACCCGACACACTCTCAACTCCTCCCCTGGCTGAATCCTGGGCTTATCTCTCTGAGCTACCGTTGCCAGGCAATGTTTGCCTTGGTTCCTTGTCCAACTCTACCTCTTGTCCCCCCTGACTGAATTCCTGGCTTTGGCAGCCCCAAAACCCGGAACTGAAACCAAACGAAATGGGCCCAACCACTGTGACAAATTGAATTCTTGTTACTTTGTTTGCGCCGAGATTAAATTCATGTACAAACACGTGGATGTTAACTAGCCAACGGGGGCCGCCTTGTGGACCGAAAAGAACAAGAGCCACCCCCGAAATGTGTTTAAGCAGAAGCAGCAGCAGGAGCAACCCTTTTGGGTGCTAGCCAAACCGTTAACAGGCTCGTTACTTATGCTTCAATTAGTCGTCGCAGGGCTTTAAAATCGGGTTAGCTCATTAGAACTATTACCGAGGGTCTATTGTGTTGGCTATGAGTTCACGGTTGGGCAAAGGCTGTGAACATTACGGAAGTCTGTTGCGATGATTGATTATCCTTATGGCTTAAAGAGCACTGAGGGCAGGCTTTTCTGTAGACTTAGAGACTTCGGTGAGCTTGACAATCGAATTAAGATGAAGCTACTTTACTAACAGGGAAGTATAAATTCATAAGACTCTTGGAAGATAATTCCGCCCAAGAAAGTAACTTAATCTTTAAATTAAATTCTTGGAAAAAGCCGTTTTAAAAGGAAATATTATAATTGAAGCCCATTTCCTGGTATTCTTATGTAGTTTCCTCGACTTAAAGTGCATTGATAGAAATAACATCCTTTTCCTCTAAAGAGTTTTACCTTTTCTAGTCTATTTAATAAAATTGAAATTCCCACCCACCCCTTGGGGGCCTTGGACCAACGTTTTCGGCAACCCGTAACCAGTCAAGGTCAGAGGTGAGGCCTGTGGGCTGCTCCACCCAACCATATTCTATATTCCATATACACGTACGTAAGCCCCACTCCATTTCCTGAACGCTATCCTTGGCTGTCAGGACAAGCTGTCGCCGCAGGATGCCTGGCTGGTTAACTAAATAAGGGTTCCAACCCCATTTTCCCCCTTCAACCCCCCTCCCTTCCAAATTGGCGCCCTATCGCATTAATTATGCATTAAAAAGAGAAAATATAAACATGAGAACACTTTGAAATGCCTCAACGCGGCCAATTAGGGAATTTTCCAAAGGGTTGGGGGTTTGCAAAATGCCTGCGGAGCACATGGCTCACAAAAGATAGTGTTGGAAAGCGCCGCTGGGAAAAGCCAAGCAAAACAAACAACAAGAACAACGAGCGGGTAACCGCTCTCAAACTGTGGTGTCAGCCAGTGGTGGCCAAACTGTAAGTCATAGGGGTTGCAGAGCTTGACAGAGTAACGAAACAGAGAGAGAGAGAGAGAGGGAGAGTGAGAGCACCGTGAGAAATTGAATTTTTTTGCCTTAGGCAATTTTTTTGTGTCCAGCTGTCGGAAAAGAGAAAACAACCCCGAAAAAAACAACAACACATGGGAAAAAAAAACGCAAAAGCTGAATGGGACGCACTCGAGAGAGAGCATAGAGAGCGCACCAACGAGAGAAAGTCAGAACAGAGTGCCAAAGAAAAGGGAAGAAGCAGCGTAACAAAAGGCAGAGCGGAAAAGTTGTGCAAAAGAAGACTTGTAGCTGCGCGAGTCTGTTCACGCTTACGAATTTCAGTTTTTGTTTTATATTCCCATCATAATATTTAACCACTGTGTGTGGGACTGTGTAAATAGTTATCGAAAGTGCCAGACACCAGTGGAAATCATAAAGTTTGCCTGGTCAAAAGCGGTGAAGTCATCGTCTGACAGCGAATATAACGGTAAAAGGCGCGCGCCCAATGTCCCACATATACACATGCACCTGCAAAAAGAGTGACTGTGAGTGCAAATCAAAAGAATATAAAATTAGCACCCTAAAAAATCGCATTCTTGAGCTGAATTGTTAAAAAATACAGTTCGTTTTTTGATTTGTGTGTGGATATTGTGAAGTGATGACAGGAGAAATTGATAAACGTCGTCGATTATAGGACATTATATTATTGCATTGTACAACACCAACAAAGCCACCCCAAATGCCAAGAGAGAGCGAGCGGGAGAGGAAGAGCAAATACCAGCGCATTCGAACGGAGAGAGAGAGAGAGAACGAGAGAGATGAAGAGAGCACATGTCAATGACAGCTGACTGCCGAAGAAGAAGAAGAAGAGGCGAACGAAGAAGGAGAGCAGCAGGAGCAAAGACGGCCCAAAAAGGACAGACAAAATACAATAAAAGGAGGAAAGGAAGTTAACTAAAAACTTAAAGAACAAAAAACACAACGAAGCCAAGGGCCCAGCAACTAAAACTAACTAGTGAAATCATAAAAAACAAAACAAACTCACGACACATATCAAAATTAAGCCAAGCCAAGCCACAACGCCAGCAACAACAACAAAACGTCCATTTACAAAACAGCTAAAGCAACGACAACCACAACAACAACAACCACAACGACGACGACAAGAAAAGGCAGTGCAAGAACAAGGAACAAGAACAAGAAACCCAAAAGGAACTGCGAAAAAAGCTTAAACCGGAAGGAAAAGGAAATACGGTTACAGTGAAAGCAAATACTCCTAAAATGCCGCTACACGAAACACCAAGCAGTTAGCCCCCAAAGAAACCGAGGAAGCGGAAGAAGACTCAAGACGAACAAGAAGGAAAAGGTGCAGGAGGAGACAAGGAAACTCCGTAAGGAAAATTCGCAGTCCGCAGGTGCTCCAAAATGTTGCTAGCTCAGCGCCTGGGAAAGCGTCGTCGCTGTTGCGTCTGCTTTCCTCACAAACAAAGAAAATACCAACAACAACGAATGCGGCGACTACAAGAACAACAACAACAACAGCAATAGTAAAAGTTATAGTAACCGCTCGTGGGAGTAGCAGTAACAAATAACGGTAGCAGTATAGGTAACGGTCAATGAGTGAGAGTGAAGAGGAACAAACGCAACGAAAAAGAGGAACTGGGGGAACGACCAAAAAGAGTTCCCCAAAAATAACGAAAGTCACTGAAGCAACGAAGCAAATCCTTTATATGAATGGATAACTATAGGAAAAAGGTAAGCCTCGTGTCCTAAAAGAGTTTAATTTAATAAAAAACAAGTATGCAACAAGACAAGATCCCATAATCCAAGGCTCACAATTGCAAGACATTATCCAACAATTATATGATATTTCCTTATAAAAATTATATAATTATTAGTCAAGAATTTCTTAATAGTATAAAAACAAGTTTGTATAGTTTCAACAAGCTTTGTTTACTGATATTATAAAAGAGACCTGGAGGACTCTATTTTAGGCTCTGTCAAGGAGCAAGAGTGATATTACCATGATATATATATATATACATACATATCTATGATATATATTCAAGGAGCAAGAGGTGATATTACTATGATATTAATTCAGAAAAACCCATAATTTAACTTAATTTTTTAACCCTTCTCTGTCAAGGGATATTTGTGATATTACCAGAATATTCTACCTTATTACAATATTAGTATAGTTTAGTATGTTTATAAATTTACACAACATTTCATAAATTTCGATAACTATTTCGTTGACAGAACCCGCAAGTACTCTGATGGGACACCTCAGTCAAAGGCTCCAAATTCCCATAAAAAAGTTTTACCTAAAGTCTCCACATCTGACCTACATGAACAGGAAAGATCATAACACATCTAAAAAAACGAATGTGCCTTCACCTGAGTTATGAGTTTTCAAACATAATTCAGATTCTTTCCTTTCGATTGAGTAAATCCCCTGCAACGCCCACCTGCGTTACCTGACAAATTCCGTATTAATTTTATATGAATTTGCTATAATTAGAGCAGAGCGCCCCCTTTCTATTTTTCTTCTTATTTTAGTGGATGTGCGGGGGTGTGTTAATTTATGTGCATATATCGGAATGACGCATGGTTTCAAAATCGAGGGAAAATTGATGGCCAGAGTGCTCCCGATTCGATGGTGGCTGGAAATGCAATTAAGCATTTCGCATTTGAACTTTTAACCTTTGCCACCACAGCGATGGAGAGTGCCAATCGAGAAGTGGGTCAGCCTGTTGATTGAATTTTTCTTTTGCCCTGGAGCCACTTCCATCCGTCGTCATCTCTTTGATTGTTTGCATGATGAATAGTCCCCATTTCGATTCTTAGTCCCAGTTGCTGCAGTCCAGTTTCATTCCCATTAGAGTTCCTTTTCGGCCCCCACTCTCTGCCCCATTTCAATTAACGTGGGTGCCCTCCTCCTGCTGCTGCTGCATCATCGCCCGGCCCGGGCATCCGTGAGATGCATTCGCATCCAATAGGATGAGGCAGCAGTAGCGGTTGTTGATTGATTGCCCAGAGAAAGGCACGTGGATCAGCTCCAAAAGTGCTTCCAGCTTCCAGCACTGACTGCCCATTTATCTCTTCGTAAACATTGATTAGATGCGCCACATCCATAGCCACAGCCACGTACAGATCCAGATGCACATCCAGAACCAGACCCCAAGAAAGACGGATGCACTGGGTCCACTGCATTGTAAGTGGGGCACATTGTTAATTGCATTCGCCAATAATGACAGACATCTAACCCAACAGAACTCACAGATACCCTGTTAGGGGGGTCAGGATTGGGGAAGTGATGGGTTAAGGGAACTTGAGAATTTTCAAATATTGAATTTGATTCTAAAATTCAAATTATTATGAAAAAGTTATCATATATTCCATGCTTACTTATTAAATATTACAGCGAACGTTTTTTTTCCCCTTCTAAGATCACGAGGTATAATCGTTGTCGTATCTAACATTATCACCTCCATTTCTCCCCCCCCTTTGGAGGGTGTACTACTTCGATTATGCGGAGTAGCTAAGCGTTGGCGGACCTCTGTCCCCACATCACCATTCTCCTCCTTCTCATCCTCCTTGTGCAATCCCCTCCAGCAATGGATGTGGCTGCTTTTTGTTGCTCGTATTTAGTTGTTGAACATTGTTTCTGCTGAATTAATGATGCATGCATCCGTCATCGAAGTGCCAGCTAGCCTAGCCGTCGTCTTGGGTCTCCAACGTCGTCGCCACTTTCGCTCGAGGCCTCCGCATGTCGCCCACACTCACTCCTCCATGTGTGTGCCCCTGGCCAGACTCTGGGCTATATAGCCAGTGGTGTATATACCCATAGCCAGAGCCATTCCCAGTACCATGGTACCATAGCCCCCAGTCCCTGATCCAATACCCCATTCCCATAACGCATGCGGCTGATGCGCATTTGAAAACTGTAATGCGTTTTATGTGGTGCCACGAGTTTGCTCTCCCTCTAGCATTATCCGCTTTACTATTTTTTTGCTTCAGTACCCATTAATTGGCGATTACCACGGGTATATGCAATTAGTAATTTTATATATGTTTTTTCTATATATATTACAAGAAGGTACTCTTTTGAATTAATGGAAATGGGAACATCTTATTACATATTTTAAGATCCTTTTGCTCCTAATATGCCTTCTACCTTCCACAATTTCATAGTTATTGATATCAAATTGCATATGAAGATATTTAACATTATAATACATATATTAAACAAGTTTCAGACTTATTGAATTAGGATTTTTTTAGTTCAGTAAGCTAAACTTTTAGATAGAAAGTAACAGATAGTCGAATATTTTCCCTGTGGCTTGGCCACTTCTTTCCTTTCCCGGTTTAAGTGGTTTCTGCGTTTTGTAACCGCCACCACCGATGCCTGCTGGCTGATGCTTTCTTTATTTTAGACTCATCAGCGAGTCGACGACATCATTTGGCGGACCGCGGCTTCGGTGGCAACTTCTTCCTCATCTCAAGGCACCGAGAGTCGTCTCCACGGTACGCATAAATATTTATAAATAGCGCGAGGAGTCGCGACGCTCGACTTGCTCGACTCACGGCTGTGAAAGATGCGATAGATATCCGCGAGATGTCTTTGTATCTTCAGCATCCACAACCCACGGGGCTGCACTGGGGCATCCAACTTGAGGGAGGGAGAAGAGGGTGGACTGAAGTTGTTACGAAATAGGTGCTGGGTTAGGGTTTTGGCGGACAGGTGAAACATTCTTTAAATTCAACAAAGATTCGTTGAGGTTTATTAATTTATAAATTAAAATTTCAGCAAGTTTTGGAAAAGGCTGTTATTTATTAACTCATTTCATTAATTTATATATTTAAATTTGTTTGGTTTTTTACAGAGGATGACAGAGAGCATTGTAAGGTTACATTTTAAACCGCAAATGTTTACTGGACATTGAAAAGAACTTGTTCTTTCTTTTATGAAGAAGCGACAAGGGTTTTTTAAGATATTACCATAACGATATATATTCAAGTTTAGATATAATGTAATGTAAGCAGACACTGATTAAAGGCCAGAAACCTCAGACAAGTAAGAAGGAGGGTAGTGCCCAAAGATATAATTTTAGAAAATTATATGCAAAACTATTTCCAACTATTTGAACTTGGCAAAGATTACAGAGTAAGATCAGCAAAATTTCTGTTGCAACTTTCAATTTATTCTGTTAATAATTACCATCTTTTGGCACCGATAGACATCTTGCTGGATAGAAACAAAACCTCTTTTAAGTCCTCAACAAACCCCTTTTGCAATCGGCGCCACTTTGAGAGGGAAAGTCTGAGGGTGAAAAGTGTCTCCCCTCCGTTTTGGCCGCCATCCAGTCTGGAGGCTCCATCCTTTCTCCGTCTGCCCGGCATTGTTTGGTTCCGTCTGGCCAATCTCCGCATCTGCGTATCGCTGCTTTGTACTCCCTGACGGATGACAGGGCCACTGAGTCATCAGTGGTCCTGGTCCTGGGTGGTTGGTGTTTGTTGCCTTTGCCACTCTATGTTATTGCCGGCCTTTAATCAGGCAAATTGTTAACGCCAAACCGCAAACAATCAGCCAGAAGGAGTCTCCGAGCAACATGTTACATTTATTATGTGCGCCAAAGAAAAAGGGAAATCCAAACAGGGAAAAGGAACACAACAAACACACATATGTATATGTACTTAGATATTTTTGGGAAATGGAAAACTTGCGGAGAGAGATAAATTGCCTGGCGCCGCTGCCTCAGTTGGGGCTTCCAACTCCAAGTCAGCAAATATATACAAATAATCTGACAAGTAACGAGCACCTGCCCCCGCAGAATCCTCCCTGCGGGATTGGCGCTCCGCTCCGGATGAGGAGCTGGACGCCACATGACACGCACTTTCACCCAACTGACATCCGTCTCCAGCTGGAGCGCATTATTCTCTGCTCTGTTTTTTTTTTGTCTCCCTGTGTTTTGTTTTTTTTTGGGAAGTCATTGACACCGTGAGTCATGTTTTTCACATGTTCCAGGACTCTTCCTATATATATATATATACATATATATGTGCTTTATAGTGTCCTGTTCTTTTCATAAAATACTTCCCAATTATTTAATTTCGTTATTAAATATTAATAATTAATTAATTCAGAATACTAATATTTATATTGATTGATTTACTATTTAAAAAAAATTATGTATTAAAGAATACAGTTTTAGCAAAGATTTAAATAATCATAATAAAACACAGTTATTTTTCTTTGAGTAGTTTTGTTATTTTTCAAAGTATTTCCCAATTTTTATTATTGAATTTTTATCAAAAACATTGTAATTAGTTGCCATAAAATGCAATAAACAATATATTCTCCCTAACAAAAATATTTCTATTAGACTATTAATAAAAACCAGTTCTTTTCCTATTATTATTATTATTTTTTGTTTGCAGTTTCAACGTATTTCCTAATTTTTATTAAATAATTTGTATGAAAAACATTTTAAATATTTGCCATAAAATGCACTAAACAATATACTTTTCCATATCTATATTTGTAGTAACTACTTTTTGTAAAAAGTCTTGGCAATTGCCTTTAAAACCAATTAAATTTTGAGGTTTAATATAATTTACTCCTTTAGATAATGTATCTAGATACATTCGATTTAATTAACATAAAACTCATAAAACAATGGACTTTCCTTATAAAAGAACACTGTAAATATGAGAAATGTTAATATTAATAATATTATTTTTAATTATCAAAATTCATAATTAAAATGTTTATTATTATTTACTTAATTTTATTATTATTATTACTTACTTTTATTATTATTATTTCCTTTTTTTTATTAAATATATATTATGTATTAGTAGCATTTTTAATTTTTTTTGTATAGAGCCTTGGTTTTCCTTAAAAAAAACTAATTAAAGTGCTTTTAAAACATCATTTACTTCTGAAAATACATTTAATTTAGTTCAATTAAAAGTCATAAAACACAAAACTTTCCTTAGACAACTTTTTTAAATAGTTTTACTTTTATTGAAAATTCATAATGATTTATTTTGGTAATTAAATATAATATTTCTTTCTTCTTTTTGTATAAATTCTTGGTAATTTCCTTTGAAAAAGAAAAATAAATTAAATGCCAGTTTATAAGGTATTTAATGCTCTAAATAAATTTGATTTAATTACTGCAAAAATGCATACAGCCCTTGAGGGAAAATCCCTTGAAGCCTGCCACCTCCCTTCTCCCTAAAAATCTGGCCAGGCACGCGATTTGCTTCTATGCGGGATTTCCAAGTGAAATGTGCGATGTGCGATGTGGGATGCTGAGGAGATGAACTGCTCCCGCTCGATGCTTTTGATGCTGCCACCCCAAAAATAAAACCCAAACGCACGCATCGCTGGAACAACTTCTCTGAAACTCAGCTGTCGCTGTCGTTGTCGCTGCTGAATTTCCCTCTGCCAGTGGCAGCAGAATTTCCCACCGAGTGGCAGCAGAATTTCCCGCAGTCTTTTTCCCCCGTTCGAGTTCAGTTTCGGTGGCGGCTTCACTTCACTTCATTTCATTTCAGTTCAGTTTCCACTGGCAGCTCGAGTTGTTCGCTCCATGCGCTCGGCTCTCCTTGAAAATAATTCACAAGTTGCTTGAGAACTTTGAAGTTCAATTTCAAATCGTGTTTAAATTTAAATATCGTCTGCTTTATTTTGCATTATTTTTTTCTTTGTGCTGTGCCATAATACGAAAAATACAAAATACGTATGAGTAAAATAAAATAAAGTGGCAGTAAAAAGAAACCCTTGAGAAAGCGAAATTGAAACCTACCCTTGGCTCGCGCGATCGTGGAAACCAGTTTTACGCCGCCCTCCACTCCTTATTCTTATTCCCACTAAAATAGTTGTTGTGCGTGTGTGTTATTTCGAGTGTTAAACCAACCCCGGAACCCCGGAACTACAGGAACCCCTGGAACCCTCTGTTCAAATGCCATGGCAATGAACCTTTGCCTGATCTTATAAGAATCTCTCCAGCTCTATTAATCCCAATGAAAATGGCGAAAATCGGTGAATCAGCGGCAAGGGGACAGCGCACAGGATGTCCACAATGTATGTATGGTTTTTTGTGGTGCAAAATTAAACAATAGAGTTTAGAGATACGAGATATGAGTCACAACCACTGCCTGGGGGAAGTTCCAACTGGAATGAATAGTTTAAGGTTAATAAATAATAGAGAATTTTTATCAAAGAGAAGGGAGTTCTAATTAAAGGAAACATAAATATTTAATCCCGAATAAAATATAATGTGGTATATTATTTATTATATATTATTTATAATATAGAAGTTTATACTCCATTTTGATTTAATTGTTTATAATGTTTATTATTTATAATCCTTAATTATTAAAGCATTCAATATCGTGATAAAAACTATATAATAAATAATATAGAAATTTGATCAAAGAGTTGTGAATCATATATAAAGAAAATATATAACTAGACTTGATAAATCCCTGGTAAAATGTAATTTAATATATATTATAGTATGTTTTAAAATATAGAAGTATAAACTTGCTTTAACTTAAAATGTTTAACACGCATTGAAGGCTTAAATATTTTTTGCATAGTTTTTACTAGTCAGGTTTATACTTTATTTACTAACATAATTAGTGTTTTAGTAAAGAAATTAAATTAGGGAGAAGTAAAATATTTCCTGTGTCTCAGACCATTTTTTATCAAGATCTTTGGTAATTAATTAAAGTAATTAAATAAAGGTAAACTAAGTTGTTTAAAAGGAAAACTAATTAATATTTGTTTGTGGAAGGGGCTTCTATACAATTGTTAATTCTTCCTGTGTCTGAATACTACCTGTATTTATCAAAATCTTTTGTGACTAAATAAGATATTTCCTGACCTTTGTTTACTTAGGTCTTTTGCGATTAAATATATAAATTAGATAAAGGAAAACTAAGATATATAATAGAAAAATGAACACAAGATCTATAACTTTTAGTACTTTGAAATTAAGTAAAGAGATCCTTTCAATTATGCTAATTTATGTGGTAAAATATTAACCTTCCGCCGTGGAACACAACCATAAATGCATCCCAGGTTTTGTTATTCATATTATTATTATTCCAACACCCATTTGGTCTCTGGAAAATCACTAATCTTCAGTTTGCGAATAATGAACTGAGAACACGCTTCTTTGGAAAACACAATACACTCGTCGTCGTCGTCGTCGCCTTCGTCTTCTTCTCTTTATTGCGATAAATATCTGCCGGCAGTCCTTTGCCCTCGGAAAAGTTCTCCCTCTTCTCCTTCCCATTGGAGTTTTTCCCCCTCCCCCAACCTTTCTTCTATTACATTTTCCATTGGCAAATGTCTTTGACTGCTTTTTTACGTGTTGGGGCCCCAGCTGTGAGCAGTCGTCGCGAATGCTTCATAAAAATCTAATATTTATGAGCCGCGGAGGCAAGTGAGGGAGGGGGATTTTCCGGGGGAAAATCGGTGGGCGGAGTGGGGAAGAAAAACGCTTTTAATTGCTCGCAAGTCTCGCTCTTTCTGCGAAGATTCTGTTCTGGCTCTTCACGCTTAATTGGTTCGATGCCGCGCAGCCGAGAAAAGGTCACGTTAACGAGTTTTTTGATCGCCGACCAATGTGAGTGGGGGGTTTTCCAGTCCCCCCTGACTCCTTCTGCACCCCTGGCAACCTTTGTGGCCAGACAGGAACAGCAGCAGAGAGTTGGAAGTGGGAACGAGACCTGGGGACAGTCTCGCTGCCCATTTACCCTGAACTTACACTTGAATGCACTTTTTGTCATTGGCCGTGCAAAAGTTTTTTCTTCGTTTTCCCCTCTTCCTGCTGTTCTCTTGCACAAAAGGCTTTTCTCTAAATTAAAAAAGAATTAACTTGAAGCTGTACATGATTATTTAAATACCCTTTAAGAAGAGTTATGCAGTTTAACTTTGAAATTGGAAAACCTTTAGGCTCCCATGAACTCTTAAAGATATGTCAAGTATTCCAAAATGCAGATTTAAACCTTTATTTAAACATAATGTATTTTTAACTTTAGGGTATTCCAAAAACGCAGCAAACAGAGGCAACGGCTGTGCCTCACAAAAGTGCAATTCGAAGCCCACATTCGTGGGGGGAGGGTTTAAGATTTGTGGGGTTTCCATAATTAAAGCTCGCTCGCTTCCAACCAAAACTCCTACCAACTGCAAGCCTAAACCCCTCTGGCAATTGGCAGTCGCCTAATGAATCGAGTGGGAGCTACTTTTATTGTCACAGACGAAAAGACTCGCCTCGATCGGAATGGGAAATGGTAAATGGAAAATGGAAATGTTTAAATGATGGAGGAGACTTCCCCCTCCTGGCTTTGGCTTCCAGTGAAGCGGAAAAAAAACATCATTTACACCCCAAAAATGGTAGAACGAAGACTCAAAGACAAGTCAAGCTATAGCCAAAGTCCCAAAGTTAAAATATAAAACCAAAACCCAAGCATTTTTGCTGTTTTGTGTGTCACAAGCAGTTGGCGTTGATTCCCCTTGAAGACTCTGGAACAGCGATTGGGTTGGGTTTTTGGGTGCTATGTTTCTTCTTTTTTTTTTCCCTCATTTTCATTTTCATTTTTCAACAAAGCAAAATGAGGAAAGTTATTGAGCAGTCGCTGAAATATCGCGGCGCTTTTCCATTATTTTCATTCCCAAATTGCTGCCCCCCAGACATGGCCTCCTCCTCCAACTGGAGTCCTGCTGCTTCAGCTGCTCCAGCTTCTCCTGCTGCTCCAGCTCCTGCAAATGCTTCTGGTCCTCGTCCTGGACATTGTTGTTTGCCTTTTCGCATTGCTCTCGAGTGCCAGGCCCTTGACAATGTGGCAGCCCAGTCAGGCGGACGCTGAAGGAGCCCTTTTTTCTCCAAGTGAAGCGTGGAAACTGAAGCTGAAGCTGTGAAGCTGGAAACTGGAAAGTCTCCAGATCTGAGAGGGGGGCTGGGTTTCTGGGTGGCTGCTGGCGACAAGTTAAACTGGCAGGGACAACTTCAAAGTCCTTAAACATAAAGCTTATTTTAAAGTCTACGGAATACCTTTTAATAGGGGTTTTGGTATAGTTTTTGGAAAGGAAAATGAAAGAGTTTCTTGGACTTTGACAAGTATAAATCATAATATTAGGGCTTTGCTGGAAACAGAGGTAATTTCAGTAAGACTTATTTTTCTGACAAAATAAGCATTAACTTTCATTATGTGGCATATGTTATTTAAGCTTGATAGATGGATTAATAGATAGATAGACAATACAGATAGACAGATATACAGATAGATAGATATATGAACGACTAGCTAAATATAAAGATAAAACTAGACATTGATTATGATTTAGTTACTCTAAAAATGAGCTGTTTTCGAGCTTCCTTTGAATCTGCCATCTTTCATTAACCATTAGCCTTAATTTCTAAACTTCTTAGCTTTCCCTGGGCACCAATTGCTGTATAAAAGCCCCTAGAGCATAGGGAAAAACTATGCTCTAAGCTGATGCATTATCCATAAATACCAAGCCATTACTAAGCCGCCAACAAACGAGCAGAAAAGTGAGGAAAATTGAGGAAAAGCCAGCAGTGGAGAAGTGCAAAAAAGAGGCAAGAAAAGGGGTGGAAAACTTTTATCAAAAGCGCGCAACTTTTGTTTTAGTTTATTGTCTGGCAGCTGGCGTGGCAAACTTTATATTCTCTTCTTTATTTTTTCATTCAAAACTGATTAAGTTAAGCCTTTGGCTGTGGGAGCTTTGGGGGGCCAGGCAAATTCACCGAGAAGACATCAAACGGTGTCTGCATTATAAATCAGTTGAGGGGAGGCACATTACAGACCAAATTGACCTCATATATAACTGGTTTAATGCATAAATAATGCTCGGTTCTGGAATAGATGGGCCCCCCATCAGTTATGCTGTGGGCAGGATACAAATGTCCTTAACTTAAAGGTAAATTCCGTTTAAGAGATGGATTGCGAGTGGGGCTCTTGTAATTAAAAGCAAGCTCAGACATCATCATTCCGCGAAGCATTTTCCGGTTTTTGCACAGTAATTATAGGGTACGAGGAGGAGGGTATAATGAACATTAAACATTAAGTCATTCTGGGGAATGATATGTAGAATAGAGGTGGAGATTTCAGGGATCTTAGGAAAGCTACAAAGGACTGGGTTACTCCTGGGATGTATTTAAATAAATTTAATACCCAACTGGCAAATAAGTCATAATGGGTAATACTTTTAAGCTTTAATCAAAATACCTCAAAGGGTATACCCAAGTTGATCATACTTTCCCTTGGCTCTGGCATTTTTGTTGCATGACTTAGCAGTTGAGAGGTTCAAAAAAAAAGGAAGGAGCGCAAGAGGATGGAAAAACTAGCAAAGGATGCCAGGCATGATGAAGTTTGCCATGTAACCACGTTCCAGGATAATGTGAAACATGCACATTTTCAATTTCAAAGCTGCCAAAACATGCAGCAAATATTGACACTGACTGTAATGGGAAAATCATTCACAGCAGCCGCAGCTACGGGGGAAAAATGTAAGGGCAAGGGGTTGAGCAGTTTCCGAAAGGAACAATGGAACATTCCAAACGGGAGATGGAACTATAGACAGGGATTACAGGAAAAGAAATAAGAAGTTGGTAGAGAGGTTGAGGCAGGATTGGAATTTCACTTTGATCCCAGGCAGTAAGGAAAACTTTGAAAGTATGTAAACGTAGCATCACAAAATTTAATTACTATTTCATTAAATTATAAAGAAAACTAAAAGCGTATATATATCGTTTCATTTCTGATATAATGCCAAACAGGTGTTGAGTTGGTAATTCAAGATCCATTAGGTTTCTTCTCGTCGTTTTCCCCTCTGTAAATCTCAAATCAATTTGTCGGGACTTTTCCTTTCCCCCACAAACTGGTCCCTCTGCCCGCGATGAGCAATTCCAATTCCAGAGACGATGACTGGAAATAAAGATATGCGTGCAGTTAACGATATCCCATAGATATTCGGGGGGGAAATGCCCGGAATGAGGGATACCGGATAAGTGGCAGTTTCCCCCAGACTGCGAGACGACCAGAAAGGAGGAGAAGATGGCGCGTGCCACTGGAGTGGGGGTTGCTGATGGATGTGTTTTTTTTCGAGGGGGGAGGGTTGAAGATGTCTCCTCTCCTTTTTTTTGTTTTTGTGTTCCACCTAGGAAAGTAAAGTGGTGCGAGCGGGGAGGCAACAATATTTTATGGAGTGTTTTCTTGAGTGGTTCTGCTACTGCCGCTTCTTTGGCTCATTCTGCCAGCTTTTCTTCTGCTTGGCAGGCCCCCACCTCTCATTTATTTTTCCTGTTTTTTCGTATTTTCCATATTTTGTATACCCTATTGCAGCGTCTTATGATTTAAGGGACAATTTTGTAAAGCAAAAATCAGTTTTTTTGTTTGATTTATTCCCGAGAAGGGTATTAAAAGTTGAGATGCAGAGAAGGAGTCATTTCCGACCCTATAAACCATTTATATTCTCGATCAGCATCATCAGCAAAATCGATCTAGCCATACCTGGCCAAAAAAAGTGACTTATTTTTTGAAAAAAAAATTAAGGGGTTACATCGTCAAAATTGTAAAAAATTTGCCAAAAATAGAAATCGAGTTTTAAATGCAGAAATGTTCAGCATTAAAAACCAAAAAGAAAAAACCACACCAGACTGAAATCGGTTGAGTTTAAGCCAAGTTACGATCAAAAAACCACTGAAGGAGTTCGCGATTTTTAAGAGAAAAAAAATTAAAGGGGTCACATCGTAAAAATTCTAAAAAATTGGTCAAAAAAATAGAAATTGAGTTTTAAATGCAGAAATGTTCTGCATTAAAACCCAAAAAGAAAAAACCAAACCAGACTGAAATCGGTTGAGTTTAAGCCAAGTTACGATCAAAAAATCACTGAAGGAGTTCGCGATTTTTAAGCGAAAAAAAAGAAAGGGGTCACATCGTAAAATTTCTAAAAACTTGGTCAAAAAAATAGAAATCGAGTTTTAAATGCAGAAATGTTCTGCATTAAAAACCAAGAAGAAAAAACCAAACCAGACTGAAATCGGTTGAGTTTAAGCCAAGTTACGATCAAAAGACCACTGAAGGAGTTCGCGATTTTTAAGAGAAAAAAAATTATAGGGGTCACATCGTAAAAATTCTAAAAAATTGGTCAACAAAATAGAAATCTAGTTTTAAATGCAGAAATGTTCTGCATTAAAAACCAAGAAGAAAAAACCAAACCAGA
>VNJV01009418.1:0-43562 GCA_008042635.1 Drosophila nikananu | reverse complement strand
GCCGGAAGGTGTCCGCGCTGCGTTCGTTCTGCCGCGTGGCTCTGGCCACCGCCAGCATCGCGTCCACACTTAGCCGGGCGGCTGTCTGCTTTTGTCGGCTGAAGTAGTCATGCTGGGCCAGGAGGCTGGTGGCCTGGAAAATGGAAGAAATACGGCGGTACATGTAGCACTCGGCGTAGAGCCAGCAGGCGGCAAAGTAGCTTTTCTTCTCCGCGGGCAGCTTGTCGAGGGAGGTGTTCCAAAGCGGGGCATCTAAAGGGAAAGAATATCAGTTGTTAAAGGGAGTATCTCAAGTAGAATATGGAGTTTCTAGCGCACCCTTTCCCTCTGCAAAGGGCAGCAGGGATGCATTGCTCAGAATATCCTCGCGCAACTGCTTCACGTCCCTTGCAGTTTGGTCAATATCCGCGCCCGCTGCCTGCAAATAAATCGAAGAAGGGTAACCCATCAAGGTCATCTAGAAAGGCATGAAGTCTAGTAGTTGCATTACTCACTGCTCCATATGTTGCCAGCAATTCGTACTTGCCACTAACCAGGGAATCGGCAATGGTGGCCAAGGTCGAGGGCAGTCGCACGCGAAAGGTGTAGTAGGCAAAGCTTCTGCAACAGACATTAATAAATAAGAACTGAATGCTTACACATGCTTGAGTGATTGAAGATAGTGCGGGTCTCAGTTGTTGTTACATATACTAGGCGCTATATTTAGCGACCTCAACTCACTGCTTATATAGGGCCGCCAGTTCCGTGTGCGGGGGAGTTGGCCCATCCACTATGCCGTTCTTGGCATCAAAATCCTGATCGCTAGACATGTCACAGATTACTGATTCGTATTATTAAACTAAGCGGATTTGTTTATTGAATTTCGTTCGTGTTGCTGCTGTTGCGCTGGAAATAAACAATGTAGAATTTCTTATCGGAAGTCCAATCGGTATGTAAAATGGTCGATTCCGAATCGGTAAGTAAAATGGGGTCGAATTCCGAATCGGTAAGTAAAATTGGGGTTGAATTCAGAACGGGTAACTCAAATTATTAGCAGTCAGCGGTGTCGCGTTCACAATCGATTCTATAATCGACTAGTCGATTTTTCAATTATGCGATACATCAAATAGTATTTTCAAAAAAGTTTTCAGCTCTTTTCATATGAAGGCCCTATCATTTATTCTTATTTTGTCAAGCAACGCGTGAAGAACGTAATTTATACTTCTTAATTTTTTTATTTTTTCTTTCTTTTAACTACCAACCCGTGACTTGTATTTTTTGAAGTCCACCTGCTGACTTGTCTCGGGACAAGACTGTCAAATGCAGTCAAATTTTCATTATCTTTCTTTAAATTTATCATTGTATTCATCTATTTTCTAATTTATTTTCTCGGGTTTTCGCATTAAAGGACATTCAACATTCACCTAGATTTTTTATTTAATTGTTTTTTTTTTTAAATTTATTTTTGGTACATTCAAGAGATTCTTTGTTAATATCCAAATTCACGCGCGCCGTCTACGAACTGGATTAGCCCATAACTACCCGATACCATCCAGTGGGGATCCTTGCTGGTTAACGCTTGTGCAGCGCCCTCTGCCAGCCCCGAAATAATCTCGCTCTTGACCCGCCGCAGCACACAGATATTGCTTGGCAGGAATCCTCTGAGGCAGGTACTGAGCTCCAGAGTGCTGGCCCAGCAAACATCTTGCAGCAGCTTGCGGTAGTTTAGCTCTCCCTTAAAGACCACCAGTTTGGACCGCTGCAGGGACGTGTACAGGACTGGATCCGTTTGAGTCATGCTGGAAAAAATTAGTAAGCGGGAGTGAGTAAAGGGGATATTGCACCGTATTCATCGATCGCACCTGTGAAAAGCATGTGGCGAAGTCCAAAAATGTGAGATGGGCGCCAATTCAAACTTGCCCTCGTCAAGAAACTGCATGAACTTCTTTCCCAGCAAACTAATGATGTAGTCCCCGTGCTGGCTCAAGTACTCGAGGGTCCACTTGAAATCCCTCTCCGTCACGTCGGTCACAAACCAGGGATGGGCCTTAACGTGAAAGCGCACCTTCGTGGCCAGTCCTTGCTCGATCATGTATTCCGCCAAGATGAAGTCGCTGAACAGCTCATAGCCTGCATTGTCCAGAATAAAGTCCACCTGCTGTGGCTTCTTCGAATTTGCGGTGTTCAGGCAGCGCCAAATCTCTGCCGCCTGGTTGACGAGCACATACTCATTGGTGGCCTCCACATTCTTCAGAACTTTAAGGTTCAGCATTTTGGCTGCTGCCTCCGGATCATTGGCATCGTTGCAGTTGCTCCACAAGTTAATCTTAAGCAGCTCATCGAAGAGTGTGGGACTGTGTTCGGAGCGACGCGTGTACTTGGTCAGGGCCAGAACGTCGTCCATGTTGTCGGTCAGCGCCTGCTCCTTGGTTTTGGCAAAGAAGTCGTAGTTCTTGAGGAAGACGCTGTTCTCCACGAAGGAGTAGAGCTTGCGGTACAAATAGCACTCGGCGTTGAGGGAGCAGCCGCGATAGAAGGTGCGCTCGCCACTGGGCACGTCGCCGAGGAAGTTGTTCCAGTCATCCTGATCGGGCTCTAATGACAGGACGCGATTAAATGGGAGCCCCAAAGCAGCGCCAAAACTCACCTGCTCCCTTGAAGTTATGGAACGCCTTGTCCGTTTGTAGCTCGTACTTTAGTTGCGAAATCAGTCCTATAATGGTCTTCAGCTCGTCCCGTGCCGCCTGTTCAAAGTCATTGGAAGCTGGACAAGAATAAAATCAGTGCCCAATGGAATTCTAATCTAAGTCCTCACCATACAAGGCCACCAACTCGGCCTTCTCCCGGGTCATTGTGTCTATCACGTTGGTCAGCACCACAGGCAGCCTATTTCTGAGGCTGTGGTAAGCGAAGCTCCGTTTGTATTGGCCGGACATGAAGGCGTTCAGCGGCGTCTGCAGGTCCACAATATTATACTTGGCATCGAACGCAGTCTGGATGGCCCGCGGCAGCTTCGATTCCTTGGCTGGCGCTTCATGCTTTGTGCTCGGCTCGACTTCGGCGTCGTTGTCCTTCGACGAGGATTCCATTGGAGTCATTTTGTCTGTGTTTATATAGGTATATTATTAGTTATTAAATAGTATATTATTTAAAAGCTCCCCAATGAGGGGCACAATACGAGTAGTGTTGGCTAACGTGGGTCATACTGCGTTTATGCAGAGACCCTGTAATGAAATTTAATTGTTGATCATCATGAATTATGGGGCAGATGAAAAAAAATAAACATATATATTATATAGAATGTCATGCATAACACGGCAATTGGTGGAGTTAAATAGCTCACAAATAATACATATTTTATTTGCAATGTATGAATAAATATGTATAATAAATATCAACTATACAATTTAAATAATACATTACCAAAATAATCCCCCATTAAATAAATATATAATTGTTAGCTAGTTAATACGGTTTTATAATAATAAAATCCATAGACAAGACTGAATTTATAGGTCCTCCAACTGCCGACGTGTAAACCCATTTAGAGTGTTGCAAAGTGCCGCCCACCCAGTTGTCGTTTTTTAGTCCCTCTTCGACTTCCGCATCTGATTCACAACACCGCTGCTTAACACTGCACCTTCATGGCAGCAGTTTTTTTTGGGCATTGAACGCGACGCGAGATCTGCAAAATGTTTAAAACGCGCGGAACGGACGACAACTGATCGCCCCGAGCAACGGTTATATATATAATATATAGAGGTGATCCGAGCCTGCGGCAAACCGCAAAGCGGCAACCGCAGCCAATGCCTGCTGGCTAAATAGGAGCGCCCACCCACCCAGCGACTCACACACACTGACTGGGGCTTGGACCCACCACACACCCCGCACACACACACTCACGAGGCAGCCCCCACCCGCACACCCCACACACTCCGCACACACACCCGCGAGGGACGGGACACACACATCGCGATGTCTCACCTACCACTGCCGCTGTACGGCTTCGCGGCGTTCTTCATGATTTTCTGGTTCGGCACCTGGATGGTGCATGTGATAGCCATCTGCTACGGGCGCTACAAGCTGCACAAGAAGTCCTGCAAGCTACCCACGGAGGCCCAGCCGCTACCCGGCGTCTCCATTCTGAAGCCGCTGATGGGCGTGGATCCGAACCTGCAGCACAACCTGGAGACCTTTTTTACGATGGACTATCCGCTGTACGAGCTGCTCTTCTGCGTGGAGGACAAGGAGGACCCGGCCATCCAGCTGGTGGAGCGACTCCTCACCAAGTATCCAAAGGTGGACGCCAATCTCTTTGTCGGCGGTTCGGACGTGGGCGTCAACCCGAAAATCAACAACATCCATCCCGGCTACATGGCCGCTAAGTACGATTTCGTGATGATCTCGGACAGCGGTATCAAGATGAAGGATGACACACTGCTGGATATGGTCCAAAATATGTCTGAAAAGCACGCCTTAGTCCACCAGATGCCCTTCACCAGTGACCGCGATGGCTTTGCGGCCACCTTCGAGAAGGTGTTCTTTGGAACGGTCCAGAGCAGGATCTACCTGTCGGCGGACGTTCTGGGCATAAACTGCCACACGGGCATGTCATGCCTGCTGCGCAAAGCTGTCATCGATCAGCTGGGAGGTCTGAGAGCCTTTGGCTGCTACCTGGCAGAGGATTTCTTCATCGCCCGCGACATAACGCGACTTGGATGGAAGATGCGCATCTCCAGCCAACCCGCCCTGCAGAATAGCGGACTGTGCGACATTGGCAGCTTCCAGGCGCGACTCATTCGCTGGGCTAAGCTGCGCGTGGCCATGGTGCCGACAACCATACTGCTGGAGCCGCTCTCCGAGTGCATGATTCTGGGCGCCTTGGCCGCCTGGTCGGCCTCCGTGCTCTTCAGCTGGGACCCGCTGGTGTTCTATCTGGTGCACGTGCTGTGCTGGTTCCTGTCCGACTGGCTCCTGCTCTCCATTGTCCAGCACGGCTCGATGCCGTTCCACAAGATCGAGTTCGTCATCGGCTGGCTGTTCCGCGAGCTTACGGGACCCTATTTGTTCCTGCACGCCCTGTGGAACCCCGCGATACGCTGGCGCACCCGCACCTACAAGCTGCACTGGGGCGGGGTCGCCTACGAGCTGAATAGCCCCGCCTCCGATGCAGCCAACGCCCCACTGGCGCCGCAGCAGCCAGCGCCCACGTTAGCTGTGGCGGCAGAAGCAGCGACAGCAGGAGCAGGATCGTCAGGCTCGACGGGGGAGACGCTGATCTGCACGGGCGCCAAGCAGCGGCTGCTGGTGTCGTAGCAGCAACTAGTTAAGTTTGTTATTTTGTACTCTCAGCGTCTGGTATTAGTAGTATTATTAGCTGAACCTTAGTCACTACATAAGCCTAGACTTAGAGCTGTAAAAAGAGAGTGGCGAGGACGACGAACCTAGATTAGTTTAGACAACCAGATCGAAGATCGATCAAGATTGCGATGAGATTTAGGGTTTAGGGTAAACCCCGGCCAGGCACAGTTTGTTGGCTTCGCGGAAACTGGTTAGCGATGCTTTGTGTATATAATTATTACGTATATATCGTGTGTGTGTGGGAAGCAGCCCCTGTACAGACGTTATAGTTAGCCTTATGACCGTTCCCCCGCTTCTTGAATTGTAATTACTTAATTTATTTTTCGGCCCAGCACCTTAGTTGAATATTGTTATCGGTTAAGCCTCCTACATTTATGATTACGTTATAAGTTCAGTTGAGTTGTTTGTGTTTTGTGGTTCTTCCGCTCTTTGTTTTAGCCTCAGCTTCTGTACATAAGCTCCGAAAATGGAAGAATGCCATTGAATAAATCGAATCGAAACGAATGAAAGAAAAGTCATTAGGTTCTGATTGATTGTAAAGTTCGCTCCGCAAGGTTCATCGTTATCAGTGAGTCACCAGAGCTCGGGATTTGGCCAAATAGCTGGGGACTTTCGGCTGACTCATTGCCATTGCCCTCAGTTTTTAGCGTAATTAATGTAGTCGCACTTTTGACTCGCTTGTCTGTTATTATAAGTGATCCCATCTTTGGTCTATGCATAAGAGAGGCGAGAGGTGATGGGTCAGCAGGGAGGAGAGCATTAGATGCGGGGCCAAAGTGAAAATATAGCTTTTCATGATCACATGATCGAAGTGGATTGTTCTCGGTGGAAAATTCTTTCGATTCTGTGTGAGAGAGCAGAACCTTATCTTAATGGACTTAAGCCATGACAACAGGGCGTCGACAAAAACATATTTATGAATTAAATGTCTCGCAGATAGGCGGGGGATGGGGAGTTGGCATATCAGCGTAGCAGGGAAGGGGAAGACGATAGTTGCTTCTGGATTTGGACCAAGGCCAGTAGTGGCAACAGTAGCTTACGCCTTAAGTAAAAACAATTATGGGGAACTATAAACACGGACTGCAGTTTTGACTCCAAAAATGGGTGAAAATGTGTGCAATTAAGTGTGGAACGGAATGACGTACGTTCGGAAGAACAAGGAGTGCTGCCTCTGGAATTATGTAAATTAATCAATACTTATCAATGGCCCAAGGCACGGCATTCCATTTAAATTTTCCTTTTCAGTTAAGCGATTAGATAAAATTCTTTGCCGTCGTTATTGCCAAGCTAAATCGGACCTTAGAGCTAGAGCGTATTTATTAATTAATTAATTAAGGCTAAAGCTAGTCAACAAAAACAAAAAGAAAATATTAAATACCATATGATGACCAACTTAATCATTTGTTTGTTTACTTTCGTGTGTAATTCAAATTTATATAGGTTCTCGGGGCTACAGATAAGGTGACATCGAATGAATCACCCGCTTGGCTGGCTGGCTTTGTTATTTACAATTCCTGGGTTTTCTCTATTATGATTACGCAGAGTTCCAGTGCCTAAGAAGCTATCTAATCATGTTTGGAGCGGGCACGTGAGCGGCGGCATGACCTCTGCCGGAAAAGGGTGCGGTGGAGAAATCCGAACAGAAGAGGAGAACAAGTCACGGCATGGCGGAAAGTGAAGGCGATTCCATCTTATCTATGCGAAAAGTGTGTTGAGGATATGTTTGCATATTTGTTAGATAATGGCAACTATTTTAACATTTCTGGGCATTGTACTCGCTTAGTGATAAGCTATATCTAGAGCTACGCTATCTTTAAGTGCACTACGTAATCTTCGAAAGCCGACAATTTAGTACCGAATTTTACAATATGGGAACAGTGCGACACTTAAGGTACCTTTGATTATAAATGTTTTATGATTACTTAAAATAGGAATGTGAGCGATTTAAAAATGTTTGAATTCGGCCAAAATATTTTTAACGGTCGATTAACGATCACAGTGCATCAATAACAATACTTTTAGTTATCGCTAGACCAAGAATTCTGGTATTTTTCGGCTAAACAAATACGAGCACACTACTCGCCAAACCTCTCGGAAATTCGCAATAAAATTCTCAAACAAAGGTATTTGGCCATAATAACCCTTGTATTTTTTTCTCTTAATCAAACAACTAAACCTGGCATTGCGAACTCAGTTGATACCCGTTATTAGTGTTCGCAAGGTGCTGGGAAACGAAAATAATTTTCCAACAACTTTGTTGCATTGTGAAAAATCCATAGAATGCGCAGATAGTGTTTATCACACACACGCACAGCTGTCGCCGGTGCATGTATGTTGTGCGTGTGTGTGCGTGAACTTGAGTGGGAGGCGGAAATATTGGAAAAATTCTATCGCCTCTTTTCGGTTTGTTTATGTTTAACAGTTGTGTGTATTGATTTTTAACAGACCACCCGATATTTTAGTGCTTATTTAGTGTGGAAACTATTTGCAGCTGGTTTTATCCCATTTTCCCAGGTTTTCGCCGCTAATCTTAAGTAATTAAAGTGAAATCGCACAATTTAACGATAGCTAACTGTTCTTTTCTGGCGAATAATTATGTGAAAGCTAAGCTTGTTAAATATAATGAACCAGGCCATTCATTAAACATTTTATTTGCAACTTTTTATGAATCAAAACCTAACAAGAATTTGAGTTTTATTGTGTAGAAAAAAGGTTTAAAAAGGAGAGATTGTATAATCCTGAAAACTCGAAGGAGGTTATTGTAAATATCAAGGCAGCAACCTGTTACAAGATTTAAATTGTTTTATAAAATTTAAAACTAAAAAAGGTCTAAAAATACCATATTCACTTTTGCTAAACCTCATAAAAACTTAAAATTATTGCTTCAAAATTAGGAAAACTTAAAAACTGGAATTAAACATGTTTAGGTTTTTTTTATCAGTAAAAATACAAAATTGTAAACTCCGCTTACCCATACAGACACAAAACAAGTATAGACCAATACACCCACTTGGAATACACCCACTTTTAACGCTCCACGTTTCCACAGATGTCTTAGCCGCGTTCGCTTCACTGGAACTGGTCGCCAATCACTTGAATTGCAGACATCAAAGGATCAGACTTTGTACCACTAGGAAACACATTCTCTCTGAAGATCGCAGCAAGATGGCCATGTCCAAGGTGATCCGGGTTCTGGAGAAGTCCATAGCGCCCTCGCCGCACAGCGTCCTCCTGGAGCATCGGCACAAGAGCGACAGCATCCTGTTCGAGTCGCATGCTGTTGCCCTGCTCACCCAACAGGAGACGGACGTGATCCGGAAGCAGTACACCAAGGTTTGCGATGCCTACGGCTGCTTGGGGGCCCTCCAGCTGAATGCCGGCGAGAGCACCGTCCTATTTCTGGTCCTCGTCACTGGGTGTGTGTCCATGGGCAAGATCGGCGACGTGGAGATCTTTCGGATCACCCAGACCACGTTCGTTTCGCTGCAGAATGCCGCGCCCAACGAGGACAAGATCAGCGAGGTGCGCAAGCTCCTTAACTCTGGGACCTTTTACTTTGCGCACACGAATGCTAGCGCCTCGGCATCCGGTGGTTCCACAACGCATCGCTTTGACATCACGCTGTGCGCCCAACGACGCCAGCAGACAGAGGAAACGGATAATAGGTTCTTCTGGAATCGCATGATGCACATCCACCTGATGCGCTTCGGCATCGATTGCCAGTCCTGGCTGCTGCAGGCCATGTGCGGCTCCGTGGAGGTGCGAACCGTCTATATCGGAGCCAAGCAGGCCCGGGCAGCTATCATTTCGCGACTAAGCTGCGAGCGAGCGGGCACTCGGTTTAATGTGCGCGGCACCAACGACGAGGGCTATGTGGCCAACTTCGTGGAGACGGAGCAGGTGATCTATGTGGACGGCGAGGTGACCAGCTACGTGCAGACGCGCGGCTCAGTGCCGCTCTTCTGGGAACAGCCCGGCGTCCAAGTCGGATCGCACAAGGTGAAGCTATCTCGGGGCTTCGAGACCTCGGCCGCGGCCTTCGATCGCCACATGAGCATGATGCGGCAGCGTTACGGCTATCAGACAGTGGTCAATCTCCTGGGCAGCTCCCTCATCGGCAGCAAGGAGGGCGAGGCCATGCTCAGTAACGAGTTCCAGCGCCATCACGGCATGTCCGCTCACAAGGATGTGCCGCACGTGATTTTTGACTATCATCAGGAGTGCCGCGGCGGAAACTTCTCGGCTTTGGCCAAGCTCAAGGAAAGGATCGTGGCTTGTGGGGCCAATTACGGTGTCTTCCATGCGGCCAGCGATGGGCAGGTGCTGCGTGAGCAGTTCGGCGTCGTGCGCACCAATTGCCTGGACTGTCTGGACAGGACCAACTGCGTCCAGACCTACCTCGGCTTGGATACGCTCAACGTTCAACTGGAGGCCCTCAAGATGGGCGGCAAGCAACAGAATATCTCGCGTTTTGAGGAGATTTTCCGCCAGATGTGGATCAACAATGGCAACGAGGTGAGCAAGATCTATGCCGGCACTGGCGCTATTCAGGGCGGCTCCAAGCTGATGGACGGAGCACGATCGGCGGCAAGGACCATTCAGAACAATTTACTGGACAACTCGAAGCAGGTGAGTCTTGATAATCTCCCAAAATCAGCAGGGTAACCCTTACATACTCTGCCTTTCAGGAAGCCATTGATGTGCTGCTGGTGGGCTCTACGCTCAGTTCGGAGCTGGCCGACCGTGCTCGCATCCTGCTGCCCTCGAACATGCTCCACGCCCCCACCACGGTTCTAAGGGAGCTCTGCAAGCGCTACACCGAGTACGTGCGTCCCCGGCTGGCCCGCGTGGCCGTGGGTACTTATAACGTCAATGGCGGCAAGCACTTCCGCAGCATCGTCTTCAAGGACTCTCTGGCCGACTGGCTCCTCGACTGTCATGCCCTGGCCAGATCCAAGGCCCTTGTCGATGTCAACAATCCGTCGGAGCACGCCGATCATCCGGTGGACATCTATGCCATTGGTTTTGAGGAGATTGTGGACCTCAATGCCTCCAACATCATGGCGGCGAGCACGGAGAACTCCAAGCTGTGGGCCGAGGAACTGCAGAAGACGATCTCGCGGGACAATGACTACGTGCTGCTTACCTACCAGCAGCTGGTGGGCGTGTGTCTGTACATCTACATTCGGCCGGAGCATGCGCCGCACATCCGGGACGTGGCCATTGATTGTGTGAAGACGGGCCTGGGCGGTGCCACCGGCAACAAGGGCGCCTGTGCCATTCGTTTCGTCCTACATGGCACCTCCATGTGCTTCGTGTGCGCCCACTTTGCGGCCGGGCAGTCGCAGGTGGCGGAGCGGAACGCCGACTACGCGGAGATCACTCGGAAGCTGGCCTTCCCCATGGGCAGGACGCTCAAGTCGCACGATTGGGTCTTCTGGTGCGGCGATTTCAACTACCGCATCGATATGGAAAAGGATGAGCTGAAGGAGTGCGTCCGCAACGGAGATCTTGCCACCGTACTCGAGTTCGATCAGCTGCGCAAGGAGCAGGAGGCGGGCAATGTCTTTGGAGAGTTCCTGGAGGGCGAGATCGGCTTCGATCCCACATACAAGTACGATCTCTTTAGCGACGACTATGACACCTCGGAGAAGCAGCGTGCTCCCGCTTGGACGGACCGTGTGCTCTGGCGCCGTCGGAAGGCCCTCGCCGAGGGAGATTTTGCCCCCTCAGCCTGGAATCCCGGCCAGCTCATCCACTACGGCCGGTCGGAGCTGAAGCAGAGCGACCATCGCCCCGTGATCGCCATCATTGATGCAGAGATCATGGAGATCGATCAGCAGCGCCGGCGTGCGGTCTTTGAGCAGGTGATCCGGGACCTGGGGCCGCCGGACTCCACGATTGTGGTCCATGTGCTGGACTCTGGGTCTGGGCAGGGCGAAGAGGACGGTCCCACCATCTATGACGAGAACGTGATGTCGGCCCTGATTGCCGAGCTGTCCAAGATGGGCGAGGTTACCCTGGTGCGGTACGTGGAGGACACCATGTGGGTGACCTTCCGGGACGGAGAGTCGGCCCTGAACGCAGCCGCCAAGCGGAGCACACAGGTATGCGGACTGGAGCTGGTGCTGGAGCTGAAATCCAGCGACTGGCAGCATCTAGTGGACAGCGAGATCGAGCTGTGCACCACCAACACCATTCCGTTGTGCGCCAATCCCTCGGAGCACGCACAGCTTTTGCAGGCCCTCACGCCCGAGTTACCGCAGCGACCGAAGCAACCGCCTACGCGTCCTCCGGCCCGGCCGCCCATGCCCATGTCGCCAAAGAACTCGCCACGCCACCTGCCCCATGCCGGGGTCATCAGCATTGTGCCCAAGCCGGCCAAGCCACCGATGCCGCCGATGCCAGCTCAGCCGCTAACTCAGCCCCTAATGCCGGCACCTCTGCAGGCGCAACAGGCACCGCCACGTCCGCCGGCCATGGAAAACAACACGCCCTCCTCCAAGTCGCAATCACCCACGGAACTGGCCTCCGCCAGTTCATCGACCTCCTCCTCGGGCAAGGCCTCGCCCACGGCTGCAGCTGGGCAGGTGGCCATCCTCTCCGGTCCGCCGACACCGCCACGCCAAATGCAGAGCAAGCAGGCCACGCCAGTTTCCACGCCCACGCGTCAAGCGCCGTCGCCCAAGGAGCAATTGCCACCAGCTGCCATCGACACCGCTTATGAGACCGCCAGCAATATCTACGAGGAGATCCAGGAGGATGTGCCGGCGCCAAGGCACCCTCCACCGGCTGGACCGCCGCCGATGGGGCCGCCGCCGCCTCTGCCGAATCGCCGCGGTCCGCCACCGATACCAAATAGAAGCGGCAATGCACCGCCGCTGCCCACGCGACCCGCCAACAACTGAGCACGCACAGGGGGTGAGTGGGATCTATATAAAGATTTCCTTGAAGTGACAGCTAATATGATTTCGTTATTCTTTCAGCTTGCGCTGTCTTGCACTCGATTGCATTCCGAATCGCTGTATTTAAATGTTAAATATACTCGAATATATTGGGCCTGGAATCCCCGGCAATATCTGCAGTCTGCATGGAATCTGCGTTACCTAGTGTTACTTACTTGTTTGATTGTTTCAAAGCCAACTCTAAAAGTTAACTAATTTACCTAATTAGTTGCTATGCATAGATGAAGAACCCCCATAGAGAACCCCACAGAGAAGTCCTTGTTTTGCGCACTTTTTGTACTTGTTTAAGCCAAGAGACGTAACCAACTCCCACTCCCAGATTTGCCGAGGACGAACAAAAACGTATAATGAACTATATGAGCGACAAAAGTATTAAACTAATCTGCATAAATGTATAATGTTTAAATGAATTATAGCCGTACTAGTCAATTTATGAAATAAATGCATTGTTAGAGTGGCAAAAAACCAATTGGAAACACTGGAGCTCCGTGTAACAGCAGCAGATGCTCCCAATACAGCATATATATCCATTGTTATTGAACTAATATTTCATAGATATTACCTATTTATTCCACAAACACAAACACTGTTGATCGTTTGAGAGTTTTGAGGCTCCTCCATCTTCCTTTGAGTTGAAAAAATGAATGAAATTGCTTGAAATTGTTTAAACGTTGAAATTATACCTAAGACGGAATTTATTCCCGACGAAACACAATTAGAAATACAGAAAATATATTAATAAACCAGTTGGAACGCAATAGATGCGCCACTCCAACCACAAGATACTAACTAAAAGGAATTACTTGTTGAATTCTCCTAGAAAAACGACACATTTCATAATATATTGTTTATTTATTGAGTATTTTAGGTTTTGGCTTGACATTTCGAAACAGAAACTTAACTTCAAAGCTTGGAATAACTGTAGGAAGCGCAACTTGTAGCAAAACATAATGGTGGGAGCTTAAGAAGCCACTGCCTGCCCACCGCTTCCCTAAAACCACTTGGGCATGGCATCGTGGGGCAAATTCTTGTGGTTGGGCAGCGCCGTGCACGGACGCTGTTGGCGCCAGAACTCCTGGCGCTTGTTGAGAAACTCCACCGCCTCGCGGGCATAGGTCGAGATGCTCTCGGTGTGGGTGTCGGCCCGCACCAGATCCGGATGCAGCAGCAGCTTCTCCAGATACTCCTTGTCCACGCACAGTTCGCCCAGCAGTTTGCGGGCATTCCGTCGCTCCAGATCAGCTCGGCTGGGCTTCTGTCGCACCCTGGGCGTCGTCTCCTCTCCAGACTTGCCGCGCGACTTGCCGCTCTTCGGTGCCGCGGAGCCAGCAGCTGGAGCGCCTGGCGCTGGACCCGGCTTGGTGCCGATGGTGTTCTCGATGGCCTCCTGCGTCTTCTGTACGCCCAGCCGAAAGGATGCTAACTCGGGACGAGCTCGCAGGCCGCGATGGAAGAACATAAGGCTCTGCTCGAACTGACCCAAGTAGTAGAGGGACTCGGCCTTCTGGTATATGGCCCTAATGTTGTTCTTCTCCTCACCCAGGGCTGTCTCCGCATCCTGCAGGGCCTTGGAGGCCTCGCCCAGCAGCAGGTAGCATTTGCTGCGAGAGATGAGGGCGTTGATGTCGGTGCCATTCAGTTCCAGGGCCTGCAAAGAGCGGGAAATATGGGTGGGTTAGTTTCTGAGTTGAATATGAGTTAAAGTTTTTCCTAAAATCAGCAGCAACCCTGAAAAGGATGCGGAAAAAGACCCCGCACCTTGCAGAAGAAGTGTATGGCATTCTCGGGATTGGCGTTCTTGATCTCCTTAAGTCCCAGCGCAATCACCGAGCTAATGTCCGCCTCATCCGGGATAAGCAGCGCCTCGTTTCGGTCCTGCTTCTGCTTGATCTGCAGACTCTGCTTGATGTCGAAGGCTCCAGCGCTCACGGCTGCCGCCCGATCCTTGTCCGTGTAAAAGTCCACAAAGTTCTCCTTGGGCTTTTTCTTCTTGGCGATCTGCTCCTCGATCCGTTTGCGAGCGGCCCTCAATTCTGCCTCAATGCGATTGCCCCGCTTGCCGCCGCCGCCGCCTTCTCCGCCAGCTCCAGCCCCTGCATCATCGCCCTGCTTGCCACCGCCACGACCGCCGCGCTCTGTGGAGTCACGCCGCTCCCAGATGGGTGTCTTATGGGAGCGACCCTTGGAACGACGATTGGCCTCGTCCAGGGACTCCTCCTCGGCGGCTGCTCCAGTGCGGATGAAGCTCTGCAGCAGCTCCTGCTCCTTGTCCACGGCGAGGATGGTGTTCAGCACGTTCGACATGTTTTCCTGGCTTAATCTCGGGTGAACGGGTGAAAATCAAACAGCACTGACCGATTGATTGGCTGGCTTTTTTCTGTTGCCAGGAAACTGGCGCCGCCTTCCCAAGTGGCTGAGCAATCGATAGCCGCCAAACAAGCAAGTCTCGTGGTGGCAGGTGCCAGGCTCTAGGTGTATCAGGTGTCAGTTGGCATGGTGTGAATGCCATGAATGCCTTGTCCTTCATCTGGGTCATGACCTTGAGGTAGCTCCAGCGGTAGATCTGGAGACTAGATGGATTTCCAGGCTTAGCGATAAGTTGATCTTATTTTTCCTTTTAAAACTCGTACACCTCATTTATTTAATTTAATTTTATATTATATGCCTTAATATTATTTTGTTCAGAACTTTTTAAAGTAATTTTTAAATATTTATTTATTTTATTAGTAACCTTTATTAAAAGACTTTTGATGATATTATTATGACCGCTACTATAAAGCTGCAACTTTGTAACTTTGTAAGTCAATAGTTCGAAGCTATTAATAGCTTTTAGTGAATTATAGCAGCTTTTTAAATCCTGAAAGCTAAGGAATTATTTTATGGCTGCAGCAAGCTTTCAGGTTCATTATGGCTTATTACATTTCTTGTTATGTCCTTGCAGGGTATCATAACTTTAGCCAAAAGCTTGAAACGCTCTGAAGGAGTCATTTCTGGCCCTATAAATCATTGCCTGAAGAGATATTTTTTTTGTTTTACAAAATTTTAACATTCAAACCTCAAAAATGGACATTAATTTTATTTTTTTATTATAAATTTAGTATGAAGATTTAATAACCAAACAACAACTGGAACACACAAGTTTTCGATCTAAAATGATTGTATTTTTGCTGAGTTATGGCTTTTAAAACATTAATAACCTAACAAATTAGGATATTCGATATCGATATTAGCTTCTTTCCTTAAGTATTCCAAATATGATAAATTTCAATCGGGTCCTAATCCAATTACAAACAGAAAGAGCATAGAAAACTTCGGCTTTCCGAAGTTAACTTTATTTTGTATTAACATTGATTGTTCTCTAATAATTCCGAGAGCCCGATGTAGATTTTCCTAAGCTAAACCGTAGTCCTCAGTGACTCCCTCAGCTAGGCCTAACTTATTTGATTGCAACATGTTTATTTATTTAATTTTTTATTTATTCAACATCTGCTTTCCCACAAAAATTAGTTAATCAAGTTATCCTGCTTTTAATTTGTACAAACACACACCTGATTGTAGCCGAACAGCGCCTTGTCGTATTCCCGGACCTTCATGTGGTTGTTGGACTGATCGCAGAACAGCTTCACGCCGGTCTCGATCTCCTCGAGGGTGTCCACCTTGGGCTTCTTGCGCGGCATGGTGTCTGCGGAGGAGTAGCAGTGGGAGATCGGTTGGTATCCAGGTCTGCCTGGGTTCACATTAGGATCCTTTGGCTATGTCACTCCGCCGCGAGGAAAAGGACTTCTGTCCGCGTTGCCTGCCGTTGGCCAACTGACTTGCCTGCCTCGCTTTTGCATTTGGCTCGACGACTTGAGCCAGCCTGCTGCTCCTGCTCCTGATTTGGGCCTTTCTTTACTTTGTACGGCAGCCTGCTGCATGCGCTGACAAGCAGCAATAAACTTCAATAAAGTTGCATTAATATCTCAGCGAAACCCTTCTAGGGGCCCTACAGAGAAGAAAAACATCAATAACGCTGTCAACCAAAATTAAAGTTACCTAATCATATTTTTATTCTATTCCACTGTAAGATTTGCTTAGGTTTTAGGAGAGAATGTTATAAAAGTTTAGGGATATTTGGGACTTGCTTCTCTTTAGTTTGATTAGTAACAAAATTTTATATATAGGTATACTTAGAACTACTTAAAGAACACCAATTAATACGCCGGTTTAGTTGCTTTAAAATTTCGAATATACTTACCTTGTTAATTAATTAAATAATATTCGAAACTGGTATTAATCTTTTATTATAAAAAGCCATTTTATACTATACCTATTTTATATTATTTTAAGGTAGTTTAAGATTTATATTTAAGATATATATTAGCTCATATCATCTTATAATCTATTTGCTTAACTTAACTAACTTACAGTAATTTAATAAATACTGTTATTCAAAGTAAATAATTTTTTGCCATTATAATAATGCATTTAGAAACCTTTTAAATATTATTAAGGTAAACTGTGATCCAATATTTTTCTCTGTGCAGTCGAGCTGAATTTGGGGGACTGGCCCAGAGAGCGAGGAGCGAAGGGGCCACCGCATTTACACGCAGTTAATTGAAGCCATCAAAATTAAACCCAAACTCGGTCCTCGGAGCAAGTCACGCACCCAGACCCAGAACCCTGATAAGACAATCGATTTGCGCCAGGTGAAAGCCATTTGCTGGCGGAGGACAGACACTGGGGAAGACTGAGACTGAGACAGAGACACAGACACACAGACCAGTTAAGGACATTTATTTCGACAAATTTATGGAAGCCCAACAAATTGCTATTAATTTTGGCGTATTGTTTTTAGAGTAAATAAATAAGCTTGATGTTTCGAGCAGGTCGTAGAGGTTGGAGCACGTGTCTGTATTGTTGTCTCCGGTTCGTTCTTGGTTCTTGGGTCTTGCGTGCGCCAGCCTCATTTCGACAGCGGCTGGCAACCTTCGCGGTGGCGTGACGAAACAATTTTATTTATCCTGCCCTCGTAACCGGCGGTGGCCTGGTCCCCGGAGTCCGGAACTCCGCAAAACTGGGGGCGCAACTGGAGGCGGGGCCGCCATTTGCGGGCAGATGGGCTGTCGGAAATTATGATATTTGCATTTGCTCAAGTTGCTTCCCTCGCAGGAGGAGGAGGAGCACCAGACAGACCCCATACCTAATGGTGACTCGCGTTTACGACAACTCCAATTGGACAGACACGACCTCTGGATTGTAATCACCTCGATTTTGGGGTACCGGTGTTCCAGGAGCTCTCGCATGCAAGGCACCGCGGCACCTGTTGCCTCCACTACTCCAAATGGGGCCACTAGGCAATGGTACTAATTGTGGTATTACCCAAGAAGGTACCAGACTACAAGGTTTTCTGAATCTTAAAGGAAGGATATGGGATCTAGTTCTTTTTAAATTTTTTTTTGGGGTTTTAATATATAATTTTAAGAGTCTGAAAACTGGTCGATTATTTGAAAATCAGCATGGCTAAGGATTTAGAAAATACTACAGGTTCTTCTCACTCATCTTGGCATGTCTCCTGTTTAAGGGTTATTAAAAACTATATATCATATTAAGTAATACCGCTAGACTTACTCACCTCACAAATAATTTAAAATTCTAACTACGATCACTTCGAAAATTGGTTTAAATCCTTCTCATTATTCCCAAACTTCCTTCATGTATTCACTTATTTTCAAGATGGCAACAATATGAATTACTACAAGCAAGCATAGTAATTTTAATAGCAAAATCAAAACAAATCTAAGTATAATAATATTGTTACCTAGTGTAAAAATTAAGTGAAAGAACACTATCGGGAAAATATAGCTCAAGACTTTGGCCACCCTAAAACAGCTCCTTTGTTCCTAGATTACGTTTAAAAATTATTGGATAGAAAAATTGTAATATATGCAAAACAACTTGCCTTTCTCCAACCTATTAGAAACAAAACTCCAGCAATAAAATAGGTCAAACCGGTGAGGCCTCCTAAGATATTTAAAACTCCATCATACACACGGTATTCGGTGGTCCTAGGTTTGGTAAAAGCGTTTATGCCTCTCATAAGGCCAAAGATCATAAAGCCACCTCCAAATGCTAAGCACCAGATTATATATAACTTGACACAAGTTGACGGCTCATATTTAATGCAAGAATTGCACATTTTCTTTTGATATAAAGTATTGGGAGTATAATTTGAGGCAACAAGGATTTTGTACATATATTGTGACCCAAGTTCCTAAGTGTACTACCATTGAGAGAAATAGTATGCTCAATATCTAGGCTGGAACTAAAACTAAACAATTAAATAAAGTCTAAAATACTGTTTTTGTTTTTAATTATTCTACCGTAGGATTCCCTCCCATAGACTCCGATGTAAAGTTAGTTCTGAGACATTTTATTTCGCAAGCAAGGCCGCCTACACAGACTTGCCGATCTCTAGCATAGGTACATGTACATGGGCTATAAATAATTTAAAATATGCGCGGCGCGGCTCCTCGTTCTCCTCTCTCTTGAGGCCGCCACTATTGACCTCCGTTTCGCTGGACATTGTCGAAGGGCACAAGGATGCCAGGTGGGCCACCAAAGCGGCTGCTCTCCGTTTGCCGATGGCTACCGCCGCCGACACCTGCGGTGACTCCCGACGGTGAGGATGCCTGTGCCTGTTGCTGGTGTACTGGGGCCTGGAAGGGACGAGGCTCTGACTGGGGCGACAGCACGCCGGTGGGCGCTCCAAAGCCGCCGCTGTAACGTCCCGGATTCACCGTTGGCCGCGCCTTGTTGGCCTTCACAACGCTGCTGAATTCGTGCTGGTTACCGGCCACATAGATGTCCGGGTTGGAGCCGGCACTGGGACTAACGTTTTGTGGACGCAGTAGACCTGCCGGGGCGCCAAATCCGCCAGTGTACTTGCCAGTGTTACTGGTGGTGCCGCTGCTGCTGCTGCTGGTCGCTGGGGTGGCAGTCTCCGCTGGAAATGAGAGGGAATCAAAATATACACAAAACAAAAAGTAAGGCTCAGACTCACCCTTCCGCTGGATGGCGCCCACCGGCGTGCTGATGACCTTGCCCTCGTCGCTCTTCGTGTACTCCACCTTGACGGGCGGCAGGGGGGACTCGCCGTTGCCAATGCTATTGCTGGTCTCCTGGGGATCAAAGCGGGCTGCAAGAGGCATGATAGAGTTGGTCAGGGGCCCAGGAAGAGGAACGGGAACGGAACCAGAGCCGGAGCCAGAGCTAGAGCCGGTGTCCAAGCCAGAGTCCGGATGGTCAGCGGGCGGAATGAGCACCAGTGGTGGCTCCTCACTGCTACTGCTGCTGCTGCCGGCGCTTGGGAAGCTAGTGGTGCCGCTGCCTGGAAGCGGAAGCGTGACTTTGGATGGAAAAGCAGAGGAGGCGGGAGTCGGGAGGTCGGTGAAGGGACGTGGCGGGTTTGTGGGGGAGCTGCTGGCTGCCGGTCCAAAGTTGTTCGGATCGAAGGGCACGCCGGGACCGACATCGGGATAGTCAAAGTCCCGCAGCCAGGCGGGTATCGTGGCCGAATCGAAGGGGTTGACGATGTCCAGGGAACTGGGTGTGGTGCTGCTGCTGCTCCTGTCCACCGCCGACGGCGCTGCATCTGCCGATTGGATTTGGTTTTGGTTTTGAATCAGTTTCGCCGTTGGGGGTTCTGGGCGCTGTGTTTGGGTGGTGTGCTTGGTGGGAATGGGTGCAGTGGTGGTTCGCTTGGTGCTCGGACGTCGCGTGGTCGTCGTCGTCGTCGTCGTAGTTGTTGTCCTGACCGTTGTCGTAGTGCGCGGAGTGCTTGTGGTTGTGCTTCTAGGAGTGGTGCTCGGTGGAGGAGCTGCCGTGACTCCACTTCCCGTGGGCGGCGGCGTCAGCTGGATGTTGCCTAGATCAACGAAGGGCTCGTAGGGCGGCTCCAGGTCCTTGGGCAGCGTGTGATTATACTGATCGTTGTCGGTGGGCACCACAAAGGTGACGGCCACATCCAGATCCGGATCGGTGACCTCCTGCAGCCACGGGGGCAGCGTGTAGGCGTACTCTTCAGCTCTGTCCAGGCTATAGAAATTGGCCGGATCCTCGGTGGTTGTGTGAGTCTTCGTAGTCCTCGCTGTACTCGTTGTGGGCGCTTGGGTAGTGGTAGTTGTCCTGGGAGTCGTCCTGGTAGTGCTAGGGGCTTGAGTTGTCGTCGTGGTGCTGCTGGTGGTGCGTGGCCGCAGGGTGGTGCTGCTGCTCCTGGTGGTGCTGTAGTGGGCCGTGCCCCGCTGACGGTTGGGGAAGCGACCGCTGGCATTGCTGGGCGTGGTGGTGCTGCCCACATGGGCATTGGTGCCATGAGCCGCCGGTCCATCGGCCTGGGACTGAGTGTGGGTCTGGGTGTGGGTTTGAGTCTGATGCTGCTCCTGGTCCTGTGGCTGGGGATCCGCGGAGCTCACACTGCCGCTGCTCAGGCTAAGGCGTATGTTGTGGCTAATGGGATCCACGACGCCTTGAACCCTCTTGGCCGGCTGCTGGTTCTCCTGTGTGATGATGACCGGCTCCTGTTCCTGTTTCTGGTCCTTCTTCTCCTGCTCTTGGTGAGGTGGCAGCAGATCCCAGGCTATTACACTCAGGGGAGCACCATCCTCGGCCGGTTGCCAGGCCACTGGGCCCCCAATATTTGGATCCTGGCGCTGCAGCTCTCTCAGGTACTCGGGCAGGGATCCGGCTTCCTCCCCGTCCTGCTCCTGCTGCTGCTGCTGCGGGAGCGGCACTAGGTGGGCCTGCTCCACCTCCACGACGCCTGACGTCGCCGTCGTCGTCGTGTCGGGTGATGGATCATGGAGGGGCGGTGTTAGTGATGTGGCTGGAATTGGTGCTGGTGCTGTGGATGCTGATGCTGTGCCAAGGAATGAGTTCGGTTTTGGATCGGAGCTGCTGCTGCTGCTGCTGGGTTCCAGGCCCACAGCGATGGCATCTGGTTGGAGAGGATTCGGATTCGGAGTTGAGTTGAATTTCGAGCAATTTTCCTTTGCTGAGAGGGGGGACGAGGAGGAGGAGGGATTCGAGCAGGGACCTGACCGCTGGGAGGGGGACTGCGACGGGGACTGGGGCTGGGGCTGGCCAATTAGGGTGATGGGCGAGTCTGGGCCTCCTACAAAGGGAGGATTCAGCCGGATCAGGGAAAAGGCGGGCTGGGCGTGGCGGTTAGTGGGTGGTGCAATGGGAAACTGGCCGCTCGGCGGGACGGAGTCCCGCTTGGCCAGCTTGTTAGTGGTGCCAATGGGTGCGGCTGGTGCGGTGCGGGTGCGGTGGCTACTGGGACTACTTGGACTACTTGGACTACTACTACGGTTTGTGTGTGCTTGTGTGTCTGTTTTGGGTTTGGTTTCTGTTTCTTTTTCTTTTTCTGTCTGGTTTTCCGGTCCTGAATCCGTTTCCGTTCTGGCGCCAGCCGCTCTTGTCAACAACTCACCAATGTGCGGCGGCACAAGGTCATCGGCCGGCCGCCGGATCTCTGTGATCCCCGAGGCGTAGGTGGGAATCTCGAACTGCACGCCCTGGGCGCTAACCACCTTGCGCCCGTCGGGCGTGTCAATGGGACGCAGGGCGTCGATGGGGTTGCCATAGCTATCGATGGTCTTCTGGCCCCCCGATGATGTCGATGGGTGGAAGGACTCCTCCGCCGGCTGCAGCAGCGGCGGCTGCAGCTCGAGGGCGAAGGGCGACTGACGCACATCTGTTGGAGGATAGCAGAATGTTGTTGTTGTTGTTGGTGGTGGTCTAGTTGTGGCTGCTGCTTCAGCTTTCTTTTAGGATTGTTTTTAGCAATTGGAAAAGCAAGTTGCATGTGGATGTGACAGCAGGCGATGAGGCAGAGAATGTGGTATGAGGAACAGAGTGGAGTGGAGTGTATATAGTTTTATGGCTTTGCATTAGAAACTTTATGATGACACGGTTTTGAATTTGTGACAATGAGAGATTTCAGAAGTAGATTGAATTTCTTGGTGGGTTCTTGTAGGGTGAGCAACAAGGCAACTTTAATACCAAAGGAAAAACTAAGTTTGTTGCCTAAGTCTTTCGTTTCTCATTCGTTTAAAAGCCATTAAAATCATCATAACTAAGCCAAAAATCCATCAATTTCAATTCGGAAAGCTTTTCTGTGCTAATTTTGATTAGGGTATTAAATCTGCATACTAAAATTTAAAATAAAAGAAATTAAATTTTTTTTTGTATTTTTGATAATTTTAACGATGTTACCCCTTATAAAAAATTGGAAAAATTAAAAAAATTGTTTTTCTGCCGGACATGGCTAGATCGACTCGGCTGTTGATGCTGATCAAGAATATATATGATTTATAGGGCCGGAAATGGCTCCATTACTGAGTTTCAAGCCTTTGACTGAAATTATGATACCCTGTAAGGGTATGAAAAAACGTAAGAAATGTTTCAGAAGTTTATTTAAAAAATCTAATAAAATTCGTGATATTTCCCAAGCCATAAAATATTTCAAACTATTGTTTATTACATATTGAAATTCCTTCGTTGGGTGTATGTTTTTTTGGGTGGCCTAAAGTGTGGAGAAGATTCCCACCGAGTGGCTGCTGGTGGTGCCGCTGCTGGCTGCTGGTGGGGTGACAGATGAGGCAGCTGTGGGCGGCTCTTGGGCAATTTGCCTGCCGCTGCGGCGGCTGATTGATTGACATTGACTGAGATGGGCCATACATTTGCTGCATGTCTTCGGTGGCTGTGTGGTTGTGTGTGGTGTGGTGCGGTGCTTACTGTTAGTTACCCCTCCTCGTACCCGCCGCCACCCAGCTAAAATTCAATTTTAAAAGTTACCCAGCCGGGTGAGGTCTGGCTTGTGTGTGTGTGTCTGTGTGGGTGTGACAGGTGTGCAACCATCAAGTTCGTTGCCTAAGTCTTTCGTTTTAGTTGGCCAAAAAAACAAGGGCTTAAGGGCGTACAGTGCGTTTCATAGGGCTACCAGCACATGACAAAACTTGTGGTAATTATGAAAGCGATAATTGACTTAATCGGTGTGGGAAATGCCATTAAATGGCATTTTTATGTAAGTAAAAACTTTAATTTTATTACTTTAAATACTATTAGTCTTTCTTTTCGGTTGTAAAATAATTATAAGCCAAATTTTAGATATACTTTCCTTATACAAAAAATAAATAAACTCCTAGATCCAGTCTTTAAAACTTTACTGACTCAGAACTAATATTTAATCCTAAAAAAGTTTTTTATTTATTAATTTAAATGTAATTAATTACCTAACCTCAGCTGGAAAGTAAAAAATAAATGTCAGTAGCCAGCCTAACCTCTAGTTTGTTTATTTAAATAAACAAAACATAATATTAATATTTATTGATGACTAAATTTCTCAAAAATGGAGTCCCCAATTTGGCTGTTTTTATGAATATTCATGTGGCTTTTTTTTGTTTTACAGTCGCGAAACGCACTTGGCAATTAGTGGCTGTATTTCTATCGGCAGAGACACTTATTGTGTTCTGTCGGGGACCGGGGAAATCTTGAGAATCTGTCCAGTTGCGGCAACAAGCGAATTAATGGCTAATGATTGCACTGACAAAACAATGATTCTCGTGCCGAAGGCGAATAATTAATAGTAAACTCGTACAGAGATCAGAGATTCTCATCTTCTGATTTGCTAATCTCTCTCTGATTCGATTCCTGTTTACAGCGGAATAACTGAATAATTCGCATAATACAAACCGAACCAAATGGGAAATATTTTAATTTTTAGAATTCCCCCGAGAAAGGCGAGGGGCGAAACTCGTCTGTGACTAAGTCTGGGATGGGCGTGTGTTGCTCTGCCGGTTCGGATCGGTCAAGTCAGTTCCGGCTGCTAAGCACATGCCACCAGTAGTATCTCTATTCTATAATCCAAACTGGGCTTCATTTGCATTCACAGAGATGAGAGATGAGAGATGGGCTTGGCCAACCAGGAAGCCCTGAACTTTCGCCTCCCACAGCAGATAGCTGGAGGATAAGAGTCATGGCTGGTGGCTTGTTCAAGTGATTTCGGATAACATAATGCCGTAATAATTGAAAACTCCCCTCCTCTGACTTCCGCCTCGGCTCAAGTTCAGGCCAATTAATTTTGCTTGTCTCCGACGCCATCTCCATCACCATCACCATCTCCTTCGACATCTCCATGGAAGATGACTGTGTTTGTGTTTATTTAATTTAATTTTTAATTGATTGACGGCTTCACGACATCTCTGCACCCACAGACAATGGGAATTTTTTATGTTTGAGTTAAAAAACGTTTTGCACTTGCCAATTTTACAGTTTGTTTACTACCAACCTTCGAGGCGATTGTAATGCCTATTTTTTCTCTACAAAAAACTTATTAATCTTTGTTTATATCTTTAGATATATCTATTGCCGGGGCCTTGGAGTTATCGACTTATAGCCCACACACAGTAGAAATGTGTCAAAAGCCGCCAAAAACTTGTAAATTATCTTTTTTGGCAACGACTTGAACGCGTGTGTTTATTGCACTTGAAATGTCCAAAAAGAAACAAAGATGATTTTATTATGATTTTTGTGTCGTGGAAATGTCAAAGGGGGAAACCCATCCCATAAATATTTATGGCTTAGAATGGTTTGGTGATCAGAATTGGTTCTACATTTATTGGGGCTTCTCTTTGTCGGCTTTTTTGGCTTCGAGTGCATATCTTTCACATCTGCCACATAATATGGTATATATATAACTGGTTGCTGATATCTCCCCTGTTGTGATTTAATTACGTTAATCTCTTGCGCTGAATCATAAATCAAAAAACCCAGCCACGCGAAAGTGAAACACGATCCGTGCGAATTCGCTAATTATCACGTTCAGTTACGGGTCCCCCTTCATTACGATATTGGCAATAGATATATGGTATAAATATCCATTTATTGCCAAAGCCCTAAAGTGGAGCATGGACCACGGAGCCACAGAAAACCATTAAAACCAGAAGAAAAATATATTAAGTTGGTCTCGCTGGTCTTAATTGTTATTGGCCAATTAGTTGGTCCCAAAGTTGGTCAGTTTTTTGAGATGATTTTTCCGCCTTTTCATTCACAAATTCTACACTTTTTCGTAGCCCCATGACCCAAAAAGGGAAGGCATAAAAAAGAGCGCCACCTTAGTCGCGCTACTAGTTAGTGTAAACAACTTGTTAAAACACGAAAAAAGAAGTCTCGCCAGATTTATGGACTACATGGGACACCCCTTCCCAGGAGAGGTCGTTTAACCACCTCCAACGCCCCCTTCTGCTCCCCGGACTCTGTATTGTTCCTCGCGAAGAGGAACGACTTTGTGGAAGCCTTGCCAGTCACGTTATCCGTCGGTTATGTAACCCTACACCCTCCTCCGGCTTGGGCTTTCCTCGGAGGCCTCCGCTTCATCTTCACATCTTCACATCTCGTTTTCTTGCGGCTTCGAGCTGTTTATTTGTTTGTTTTATATTTCTTTTTTTTGGCAGCGACTACTTGATTTCGCTTTCGGCCAAAGCCTAATGATCTGCGATTCTTCAGTTTCAGTTTTTATTTTGTTTGTCAAATAAAAACACAACTCGAGGCGGCACTCCATTGGCGAAGGCTAATTGCAGACAAACGCCCGAGGGATTCGGCCAGGAGAAGTGCACTGGGAGAAGGCATTAAATCCATATATAATTTTAAGGCGGAGAAATAAGGCAATTAAAAAAATGTATACTTTATTTTAAGATAAAACTGCAATAAGAAGTTACATGTAATAAATGCAATAATAGTGTGGACTTCAAATAGGAATTTATATTGAAAGAAAAATATATAATACTATAATATATCGTCCAAAATATGGCATTCAGTATTAAATCAAATATATATTGAAAGCTTTTGTTTATAGAAATTGTAAATATTGAAATGCAGCGCATTTAACTTTATATTTTAAAGATAGATATTGGTCTACCTCCTTTCCGATTATAAAGCTCCCGTATACGATAATAAAGTGTATATTTTAGTGCCTATATTTCAGTGCAACTCCCACTACTTTTCCCTAATTTCTCAGCCTGTCCCTGTAGCTAGTCATTACGAGTGAAGTGGGGATAACACTTGTGTCTCCCGGCCGATGTGGGTCACGATCACGATTACGATCGAAGTTCACAGCGGAGTGAGAACGAACTTGAGGTGCTTGGCTTTTCCATATGCAAATGAGAGTGAGGTGATTTCTAGTGAGGAGTTTTCGTGAGCGAGTGCATTGATATTAGAAAGAGAGGTGAGTTCGTGATCGATTATTACTATTATTAATAATATAATTACAGTGAGGTTGAGTTGAGTTTTTAACACAGAGAAGGGAGAGGAGGGGAGTCGGGTTCAGAACTATACAACTTAGTAGGGTTTTCGGGTGGAAAAATCGTAGAATTAGTCACACATAAAGAAAGGAAGAAGCTTAAAGTCAGACGAAATATAATAAAAGTGCTTATGAAAAAGGTATTTTAAAAGCACAATACTTATTATTTAAGAACTAAGAATTATTTTGATCTGCTGAGGTTTAGTTTTTTTAATTTTGAATAAAATTTTATCTAATTTTGCAATGTTCTTCTGTATAAATTTCTAAAGTTTATAAACTTGAAATGTGTACAATCAATTCATATTTGTCAAGAATTATTAATAAAATAAAACTATACATTTTAATTCAAATTAATTGCTTTGCAAACAATAAATAATGCATAAAAATGTCTAACATTTGCAATAGAATATTTATAGAATATTTATAGATCAGAAAACACGCCTCTAAAACGGGTTCCACTGGCCCGATATTAATGACAAGCATTTAATAAATTTATGACTCGTTCATAGTTTAACTTTTAGCTTCCTCCGGCAAACAACAAAACACGCAATAAGCACACATAATAATATTTAAATCGCGGATTTGCAAAACGCAAAACCGCAGACAGAAGAGGAGTAGAGACAAAGAAAGCCAACAGAGATCGCATATCGCAATCGCAATTGCTATATGGTTTTAATTATCAAAAGATGCTGCATTAGTTTATAGATTTTTGATTTAATTTTGTTTCTTTTTTTTATACCAGGTCTTCCAGCGGCGAAATCGGCGGCAAAGCTGACGAGCAAAAGCATTGCGACGAAGCTGTGGCTTCGTTTCTGCTTTTGGATCTGCATTTTCGTGGCTTTATTTATTTATGATTATTGCTGCAGGGATTTCAGCTTTTTCTGCTGCTTTTTATAGATTTCTTTCGGAATTTGTCACGCAATTAATAAGTTAGAATTGGGCATTGCCGACGACGACGACCACGGGTTGGGGAATCGCAATAATTAAGGCGTAGGTGGAGGCGCAGAATAACAATGATCGCGGCGACGACGACGATGACAAAATCTCACAGGCAACGCAATCGAAGCCTCTCTTGCCAAATCCAAAATCCCAAATAATGTGTAATATTTTCACCGCCTTTTTTTCTCGCCTTTTTTTCTCAATCGAAAGACGCGCGGCACGATATCACGATCACTAGCGAAGAGCGAGCGCGCGGAGAGAGCGAGTGGAGAATCGCTGATCGGAGAATCGTAGATCGCAGAATCGAAGTGGAAAGATGCGCGCTGCGCTTGGGGAGAAACACGTCCGTATCTCACGGATTCTGCGCTTTCAATAAACTTGGCCAACGCCAAGCCACGCGGAGTTTGACTCGGCAGAGCCATCAGCAGCGACGACGACGGTGACGCTGACTGCGACTGCGACTGCACTAAGAAAAATGTTTTAAAGTTAAAGACAATATAAATGAAAGAGCAATACCTTAAGAATAAAGCATTTATAGAGCATTAAAATCTCACAAACAAGATATATATTTATTTAATAAATAAACACAGAAAAAGGTTTAATCTAATCAAGAAACCAGCTATAAAATATAAACAAATTGTAAATATTATATAGTATATTAAATATCCAATCAATAAAAACAATTTATATGTATGTACAATATATCAACATCATCAGATGTAAGGAATTTATCTCAGTGTACTATCACAGCATCTCCGCTTAAATAAGCAAAGGAAATGGCGAACTTGCTTATGGAAAGAAAAGAAAATATGTATTGTGTGTATACAACACTTCCCCCGCATTTAACGCTCTCTTTTGTTCTAATTTTACCTTTTCCCATTTCACACCGGAAAACAGTGCAAAATAATTGATTTAATTGCTGCCCAGTGATTGGTATTTCTCCTGAGTTTTGTATACTTTTTTTTTTACTTTTTTGCATACTGGTCTGTCGCCACAGATTGACGCATTGCCAATGACGTTCAAGGTCGCCGCAAGCAACGTGAACGCGAACAGCTCTTAACCCAAGAAGTTTGATAAATTTAAATGGCTTTAGATTAAAAATAGAAATCAATAAATAAATACTTTTATATTTTTAAAAGGTTTCAAGTATTTATACTTAACTTGATCTTAAAGTTAAAATGTGCCACGATTTATCTGCTAAATAATTTAATATTAATAAAAAAAATTCCTGATCACAATGAAAAAAAAGGTATTTCTATATTTTACATTTCTTACAAAGCATTGCCAAGTAAATAAATAAAGAAAACTATATTAATACTTTACCAACAAATATTACCAATTCAAAATTAAACACCCAAGTTCATCAAGTGTTAATATTAACATTCAGCCAACACTCAGTTAACAGCCTCCTAACATTTCTACTATTCTCCAGGCAAAATTTACAAGACAATAGCCTAAAAGCGTCTGCCCGAATAGACACAACTTTCGCATAAATTAGACACACACGAAATGCAAATTGATATTGAAAACGAATGTGCTCCGTTCAGTTTGTTTATTTTTTGACAGGTTTGTCTTGATTTTTCGAAAAAGTATTATGCTAACAATGCATAAGTTATGCGGATCATATGTCACAGATTCTACAGATCCTGTTGCTCCGGCGCGGAGGTGGTTCTTGTTCTGGTTCTCATTCAGCTGTGCAATTCATTAATATTTTGCGAGACTTTAAAAACTTCAAGCGTTGACACAATCATATTTTTCAGGCTTGTCCGCTTATTTTCTGACGGTTCTGTCTGACTCAGAACGTGTCGATCGATCGATCAGTCTTTGGGAGTTCAATAAAGATGCGTTGAGGTGATCTGCGGTGTCAGTGATCGATGAACTTCTGGCATTTCAACGCCCGGTGGTTAACACGAGTGCTGATTAGATCATCTCGTCCCGTGATCTTGTCGCAAAACAAAAATATTTGTGAGAGATGAGTGATCTTTAAAGATTTTGTGGTGCTTTTATATGGCAGACAGTATAATTCTTATTTCCAATAAATATCAATTATATTAATATCCCCAGTTCTTTGATAATACTTTGTCTAAAAAGCATCTATCACCATCAATGGTGTCCTTGAATGATCATCTTTCTACTCCCTGAACTATGGTATATGGTCATCAGCATTTTAATGCGTTAATGATCGCATTTGAAAGCCAAGCCGTGACCATATCTTCTCGGATGTCTCTGGAATGTAATTACCATTTTGGCCTGAGCAAAACTCTTTTTTTATTTAGCGCCGCGAACACAAAACACAAAAAAAATTATGTCAGCTTATTGGTTCCGCATTTGGTTGAGCATTTTTACCGGCATTTGGCTTTCGACGATCAAAAAGTTTCCTAGCCTCAAAGGGGTGTAGTTAGAAAGAGAAAAGGGGGTTTTATTAAAAGCACAGCGAGTATAAAATATAAAGGAATTTAAAGCTACAAATGGTTTCATATAAGATTAACAAAATTGTGCATATTTGTAATATACCTTCAAGAACAATGATTTTTTTCTTAAATAATTATTTTAACTACAATTTCCTGAATAAAAATGTTTACTTTAAATAGTTTATTTATAGGTCTAACAGCTTCCCCCTAAACCTCAGCCCCTGCAGAGACCACGCTGTGATGTCAATGATTGACCATTTGGGCCGGGGCATCATCTTTGTCGGGAATCACGGCTGTTATTATCGTTACAATTACAACAAAGCTATTGCCAAATGGACTGTGATCCCGGCAAATGGCCAACGGTAGCTGCCTCCGCCGCCTCCAGAGGCCTTTGTTGATCTCTCTCAACCCAACTCCAACTCCCAAAAACCCAGCCCGGGCCATAAATCAAAGCGCTTAGGGACTGAGACAATGCCCATCAATGGGGCGGCGGCTGGCGTCGAAGAAGTAATCAAAATTGTATTACGAAAACAAACGTTTTTATACATTTCAGTTCAGTTCGCTTCGTTTCGTTTCTTTTAGTTTCTTTCAGCCTCTTTGGCCGCAACAATGGCAACACGCTGGGCCGGCAGCTCGAAAAGCCGAGAAAACTGCAAAGTCAGCCAAGTCGGCGGAGGCACAATGCCGCCACATATTATTTACTTTAATAGAGTCAAGAGAGAGCTCCGGTTGGGAAATGTGTCCCCACTGTCGCCGTCCCCATCGCGACCCTTCACCCAAAGCGCCTTATTAATTGTTTATAGTCATTAATGTCACACAACAAACTTTAAACTGGCAACGGTTTTTCACCCATGCGAAATCCGATTTACGGGTTGCAAATGGGGAAGTCCACTTTAGTCATATTTTTTATGCAAATTGTATGGTTGGAAAATTCAAGCAATTTTATTTTATAAATAGTGGCTTATCTTAAAATATACTTGATATGAATTTTAAAAAGGTTTTGGAATTTCCTATTAACATGCTAGGATTTTTGTTTCCCTGTTACTAGAAATAATTTGGATTCTGTAAGGAATATCTTGATATAATATAACGTCTCCACACTATACCTTGTTGAACAAATTTTATGATTTTTTATGACTGAATCTTTGTCAAGAAAATAAAAACAGCAAGATTTAAGTCCGCTAGCCAAGGTTTTAACTTTAAAGGTTGATTCACATGGTGAATGATGATTTTTATGATTTTATTTGCATTGCATTTATTTTTTGGTTGTTCCAAACCTCGACAAAATACAAACAATAAACGAAACAAGTCTCGTAATTATTGTTTGCCAAATTGTTTATGTTTATTAACGATTTCGCAACCCGATTTCGTATATTAATAAAATTCAATAAAATGCAATTTGCGGCTTGCAACCCACATGGTAAGATTGTTTTTGTGTTTTTCGAAAAAATAACCGAAAAATTGCGCCGAACAGCCAAATGAAGCGGCGACCAGTTTGCATTTTGAATGCTGAACCAGTCTGTTCGGCGCATCTTTTTGAAAAACAACAACAAGCTTTATTTTTGTTGTTTTTTTATTGCAAAAATATTGAAAAATGCGTTGACAACAACAACACTACACTCATACATACATAAATACGCTGCTTTTGTTGGTCACCGTGACCTTAACACAAATTTCGATATCAGTTGGCTACGTGCATCGGGTTTTTGGTTTTTTTCCCACTCTTCTCTTCTCCCAAAACTCGGGATGCTCGGGGCCTTTCATTAACAATCTACGATCTCTGAGTCATTAAGCGGAATGCAGAGAATATATCTGACAGGGGTTCATTGAAACCGAATACCAAAAAACCCAAACATGACAATAACAAGAGTTCCTATCTCACTCCAACCCAATTAATAATCCTCCTCAGGTTTGTTGTTTCTAATTTGCGTGGGGTTTTTGTTTCCCATAATCGAGCATTCACACAGCTAAGCTCTGTGATCCCAGGTGACAGAAGAAAGTCAAGAATAACCACCGGAGAACGAGTTTCACATCGCATCGCAGCTTATCGTTGTGGACCACATAGATCGCATAAACTAGTGACCTTTCTGTGCTCGCCTTGGTTTTTACAGGCAATAATGGATTCAGTCTGAAGCGAATGCAATTAATTTTTAATTTAGTTTTGATTTATACGATTGGCGTAAAGTAACGGTTGTCAGAATTACTTCAGTTTCGAGTCGAAAACTTTCGACCACTGTGCTTTAGGGTGACCAGGAGTAAGTATTGTTATCGCTTATCGATTCTACCCTTTCTGAAAGCAAACAATGCTAATGGCTTTTATTGTCCTTTCCTGCATATAAACAAATAAAATTATATTTAGTTACACTTATCCGAATCACGTCAGTAGTTATACCACTGTGCCTAAAAGCTCAAATTTTAAAAATGATATCGTTAATCGATATGTACTTAAGATCACCTGCGGTATATTATAGTATTTCTGCGAGAAAATGAGCAACCACTTGCGTGGGCGTTGCGTGATTTCTGCAAAATATCTTCGCTGGTCACACTGAATGGAAAACCACAACAAAAGACAAAAGGGAAAAACCACCAAATGAGCTCCCTTTTCCGCAGTCTTAACCACTTTTCATCCAAGCGCGAAAATGTCGTGAAGGGAGCCCTGATAAACACGCTTAACGAGAATGCCCGCGAGATAGAGTTCGAGGTGAAGCAGAAGAGTTTGGGTAAGGTTCCTAAGTGGGTACTCCCCCGGAAATTGCTTATTGAATAGCTTACCTATGACTTTTAGAGGTACTTGGGCTGTGCGAACAGACCAGTGCCCTGTGCACCACCTTGGAAGCCCTGTTTCTGCATGGACTGAAGGACTCCTTCCTTTCGGCCACCTTCAATGTGCTGGCCGGTGATGTGGAACGCAGGCCAGATCCCAGCTTCTGGTCGCCCTGTATGGTCTTTATGCACAAGCAAGTGATCGAGCAGGTGCAGGGTCTCAGCCAGATTACCACGGAGATCGGACAGTGCCGGGCCTGGGTTCGTCAGTCCCTCAACGAGTCGGTGTTCTCATCTTATCTGAACAACATGCGAAAGAATGGCTCGGCACTGTCGCAATATTACAAGAGGAATGCCCTTGTGAGGGACTCGGAGGGCCTGGAGACGGCAAGCAAGATTATGGAGAGCTTGGAGGCCAGTGTGCAGTTCGACCTGCCGGTCAACTCCAGTCTGCTGAACCACTGGCCGGACTATTCGCTGCAGCTTTCGGATTTGTGGACGCCCGCCATGAAGTCTTGTCCCATTAGCAGCGGCGTGGATGTAGCCAGCTCCCTAGGCGCCTCCGATATTATAGCCATACCTACGCCGCAACCTCTTCAGACCAACGAGCTGTTTTCGGAGTCCATTTCGAACAGTCCCTTCAGTCGCGGCGGTAACTTTAGCGGCGTGTCTGACCTGAACCAGCGCGAGAGTCTGGATTTGCTGATACAGAAGATCGACGAAATGGATGTGATAGATGAAGAGGAGCAGCAGTCGAAGACGGCAGCAGGGGAGGGAGAGCCCGATCCAGAAGCTCCATCCGGCAGCAAGCAGCGCAGCCGCAAGAAATCAAAACATCGGGTGGAAGAAGCCTTTGCTGAACTGGACATTGAGGCGCCCAGCATGCTGCCGCAGGGCAGCAACTCTTTGTCCAATCTGATGCAGACCTCGTGGTCCGGTGACTTGCCGACCTCATCTCCCACCTCGCCCACCGACGAGCTGTCCGGGTCGAGGTTTTTCCAGCGATCCGTTAGCATGAGCAGCACCGCCAGCGTTAGCCTGCGTTCTCCCAATACAGACAGGTGCAGTTACCATGCTCTGCTGCGCAAGCACGAGAGCAATCGCGAGGGTGGAGTTGGCTGGTCGGAGATCTGGGAAAAGTTCCGGGCCAGTGCCTCCACTTTGAATGTGGCGCAGCGTGAGAGCGAAGCTCCTGCCTCCGAGGATCTAAGCGATCTGCAGTCGTTGGATGTAAGTATAGAAAAAGAAATCTAAGCTGTTTCAATAAGATTTCTCTCTCTGCAGACCAACTCCGAGTTCGAGCTACTCAACTCCGACTTTGACATGGTAGAGCTGCAGCAAATGGTTGCCCAACTTTGCCAGCTGGCACGAGAGCCAGGTCTGAATGCTCAGGGATTCCTGTGCAAGAGCTGCCAGCATCCGCTGGGCATTGGCTACTCCAATTTTCAGTGAGTTTCCAGCCAGACTTGTACTCTTAACTGACACCCATATTCTTTAGAGTGTGCGCCTTCAGCGGGAGCTACTACTGCAACAGCTGCATGGATGTGGAGACGCAACTAATACCCGCTCGCATTATTTACAACTGGGATTTCCGCAAGTACAGCGTCAGTAAGCGGGCAGCCACCTTTCTGGCTGAGTTCCGTTCGCAGCCGTTCCTGGACCTGCAACTCCTAAATCCCAGCATCTACTTTGCCTCCGATGCCATGGCCGAGCTGCAATCCCTGCGCATCCGACTCAACTTCATCAGGGCCTATCTGTACACCTGTGCGCCGCCAACCAGCATTGAGCTGCTGCAGAATCAGTTCTCTGGCCGAGAGTATCTCTACGAACACATCCACCAGTACTCGATAGCGGACCTGGGGCTGATCCAGCGCGGCGTGCTGTGCCAGCAGCTGCAGAAAGCCTTCAAGCTGGGCGAGGCGCATGTGCTCAAGTGTCGGCTCTGCCAGCTCAAGGGCTTCATCTGCGAGATCTGCCAGAGTCCCAGAGTGCTCTATCCGTTTCACATTAGCACAACCTTTAGGGTAAGCTTTTAAAATATTTATAAAAAGGATTTTTGATTAATTTGTTGTTGCAGTGCCTAGCGTGCGGAGCTGTTTTCCATGCGGAATGCCTGAACGAGAAGCAGCCGTGCCCAAAATGCGAACGCAAACGCAAGCGGGAGGATCAAGGTCTCCAGGAGGCCGTGCAAAGTCTCAAGGAAAAGAACGAGGTGGCCTAGTTATCGAGGGGAACAGCCATATTTTTTATAGTTTAAGTTATAAAAGTGCGATTTGTTAAACGTTACGTGTAACCAAAAAAGGCTTTACTTTACATTTAAACTAGGCTTAAGTTAAAAATTGTTATGGCTTAAAGGCATTTAAAAACGTACTCAAAATATATACAAACCATGTGGAAAAGCTGCAAGAGTGATGTACAAGCGGGAGCTTATACCATTTCAAAATTAATATTAAGAGCAACATCAAAATATTACTTACCGCCTTTGTTTTGTAATAAAAACAGCGTATTGTTTTTGTTCAAATTTCGGAATGATTTCTTTGAATTTTATTATCTGATAACTGCAATGATTCGGAATAATAAATGTTATGCAATTGCTGATTAATAATACTTGTTCTAATGACACCAAGTCCAACAACAATGATTGAATTTAATAATAATAATAAGGAATACCAATAGTATATATTCCGTTCAAAAAGGAGGCTTTAACAAATGTCTAGACCCAACCACAGCTGATAGATAGATTACCTAGATATAGCATACTCTTCTTGAGATTATCACACGAACTGTCGAAACTAAATGGAAATGCGGAAATGGAATGTGTGTGCGACGAGTTTCGTTGAAATGCTCTCTCGGTTGTGCTTCATTATTGCAACATTGTTAACATTTTTTACTCATACGTTGTGTATTGCTCTAGGGGATTAAGTCGTCGTACATCGCGTAGTCGATTCTAAATATCGTAATATATATCATTACATAATTATTAATTGTTGCTGTTTGGATTTCAATAACATGTTCAGTCTAGTAAGATACATATATATTTATATAAATAGGCGCGCTCCTAAAAGTACAATCAATATACATAGATGCTGCTTGATAATTTCACTAACTTTCGGTGCTTTATCCTATATACAGATTGGTGATATCAGTTTGAAGCAGAGCTCGTAAATAGCACTTCGTTTTTCTTAGTTTTGATCAATTTTTTAGTGGTCTTAAATGAGCCGAGGTGTATTCTCAAGCACTTTAAAAAACCACTAATGGATTTCGGTTTGAGAATCTGAGAAGTTAATTAAATATTTATCTGTTATTTGGGAGCTCTGATCATCACTGATTTTGTGCAGCCTGGGAAGACGACGCCAACAAATTTTTGGGGGCTAGTGCTCTCTACGAAGCTCTCTTTTTCATGTGTGGTGTTGTGTCCTGTTTATTTCACGTACTTTGCATAGACATTTTGAACGATCGACACTCGTTTTTAATTACAGAAGCTGTCCACAACAACACACGACAATCACACACACCGCCCACACACATCTCTATATAATATATACAATTATCCGCCCAATCCCGATCAGTACACCGTAGAGTTTCGTGGCCCAATCCCCGCCGGCTGCGATTGCGGTCGTATGCTGGTACCGGCTGCTCCAGAGGCACCGCCTGCTCCTGCTCCGCCGTAGAGGAAACTCGACTGCCGGATAACCGAAACGGTGGCGGCGGCCACTCCTGCTTGTGGCGGCGGTGCTGGTGCTCGGTGCTTCTTAAGCGGTGCATACGCCGGCTTCAGCACTGGAGGATGGGGAGCTGCTGCTGCTGCTGGACATGCTGTTGCTCCTCCGGGATTGGTTGCCGTTGTCGCCGTATTGTTGTTGCTGGCCACTGTGCTGCTGCTGTTGTTGTTGTTGTTGCTGCTGCTACTGCCGGGAGCTGATCACGGGCAGAAGAGTCGGAGGAGGTAGGGATAAAGAGATAAATATGTACAAACACGGATAGATAGCAAAGGATAGAGCAGATAGTGGTGAGAGAGCTACTACAATAGAATTTATACAAGCCAAAAATGCGAAGGAGAACATAAGACAAGCGGATAATGTGCTATTATGCAGAAGAAAGGTGAAAGTAAAGATACACCAAATTAAGAAATAGGAACAAAATGAAAAGCTGAAAATGAAAAAATATTTCAATTTGAATTCGTGTTGAAAAATGCCTCAAGCCAGACAATTACATAAATTGAGTTTCTATAATAATTTTAAGAATTAAAATCCAGTTGGTTTTCTGTTTCAAAATCTTAATTCTAATTTTTATAAAAAAACCAAATGCTGACAAATGAACACCAAACCAATAACCGAAACGAAGATGTTCTCTCCCGCCTTAGAAAAAAGAACAAACATAAAATGAAACAACACATGAAGAGTTCATGTTCCAATTGAGTTTTGGTTTATTGTTTCTCCTTGCTTCAAAAAAGATAACTCCAAAATGAAAAACAAAGGAATTAACTCGCGTACTAAAAATTAAACATATATTCATCGGATACATCGGATAATGCGAAAATATATGGGGCATATGGGGTACAAGTAAAAGCATGCGCTACATGTATCAGAAATGTATATAATGGAAGGGAATACAATGTGGATTGGCTTTAAATACATTTAAATTAAATATATATAGTATATAGTATAGAAGTTGGTAAAACTAGGCGTAATAATATTGTGTGTTGTGTGCTTAGGGTAATATCGCAAAGGGGAGCGCTCCGTTCCCCTCTTACTATCCCCACTCTCGGGGTTTAACAAAGGTAAATAACATTAAATGGTATAAAATATATGCATATATATATAATGTTTTGGATAAAGCTATTCAAAATATAACACTCTCTCTTCTCTTATATATTTATTTCGTTTGCTTGCTAACAACAGTAAAATAAGCAACAAATAATCAAATTAGAGACTCCTAAACAAGGCTGCGTTTAAAATCATATATATTATATATACTTTTGTAGAGATATGGATCGTTGTATAGATTGTTCGAGTTCGAAACTTAAAATGCCAGAGCTTGTGTGCCTTAAGAAACAATTACATTATATAACAGCATTCCATGTGTATGGTGTGTGTGTGTGTGTGCATCTATATACTAAGCTTGGAAACACTCACAAAAAAACACACACGACGACGTCTACATACCGTTGGTGGCCTTAAACGTGCGACTAGGATAGACTTTTTGTATATTTAGAAACGGCGGCGGCTTGGGGAACTCGGTGACGTTGTGGAAACGCTTGCCAAACTTCGTCTCCAGATCCGTGACCAGGCGGCCCACGCTGGCCGAACCCGATCCTGAGGACAAGCCCGAGCTGCTGCCAAATTGGTGCGAGGCATTGGCCATGTGCGTGGGCGGCGTCGATGGGGCATTAGGCCTGATCGAAGAGTGACGCTGCGGTGGTACTGGCGCTGCTCCCGTTGCTCCGGAGCCGCCCTGCAAGATTAAAGTTGATATATTATTTATTACATATACTATATGTTATCATAAATTTGTTATCCCGTAGTTACTTGGCGCTTGCTGTTGACCATCATCATTACAACAACCAGGGCTACCTCCTGCACCTCCTGAGCTCGCTGCTTAAAGGAACTTAGTCTCCTCCACAGCCAGCTCCTTACTGGATTCTGTTTTTGCTTCTGCTTCAGCTGCGGCTGCTGCTGGAGGAGCTCATTAATGCGGGCGCTCAAAGGCCCTGTTCTGTGGCGTGGGCAAGGCCAGTGTGTGTTTTGGTCACGTCTCGCTTTTTGGAAAATCGAAAATCCAACCCCCGCTCTGGCTCGAGGCACACGAAAATAGGTGAGTTATAAACGAAACACTCGCTGGGACTGACTGACGGACGGACGGATGGATGGATGGCTGGTGCGCACATCCAGGAGTAAGGCGCAGGCGCAGGGAGAGAATCAGAGAATCAGAATAGAAGCAGCTGAGGGGTGGAAAGCTGGCAACAAAGCTGGCTTTAGGATAGGTCCAGCAGCAGCTACACTTGACGGAATGTTATCTAAGCTTTGAATGCTGGGTTTCTGGTATATTATTGAATTTTAGTTACTAAATACTTATTAATCTCAGGTTTTTAACATCATTGTTAAAAAAACGTTAAAGCCTACTTAAAACCTATAATTCTTAAGCCTAAAACTCCCTCAAAGGATACTTTTCCCTTTCACCATTTAAAGCTCTCGCTCACTCTCCTTCTTTTTTTCATCTCCACCTAGCCAAGGTCCCCAGGTAACACCCTTGGCATTTGGGCCAACCTGTTGTTCAATGTCAGCGTTCATGGTTGTTTCCTGTCCCTCAGAATACTCACATTGCTCGATTGTCGCTGCGGCGGCGGCGGTGGGGGACAGCTCCTGTGCGGTGGCGGTGCTGGTGGATTGATTGGTCCTCCATTCAGTATAATTGGCTTCACGTTATCGCGCATCATCATCGATGACTTGGGACTGGCCGTGGCCGAGGATGAATTTGATGAGGAGGAGGTGGGAGCCGGCGTAGGCGGCAGCGGTGGCGATGGCGCTCCGTTTGACATGCCACCCGCCCGAAATTGATCCCGCAAAGCGGCCACACTGTTGCTGCTGCTGGAGGAGGACGGGGGCTGTGTAATGGGTGGCGACGGTGCCGCCTGCGTGGTAATTGCCGAACTCTGGATCAGTGCCGTGTTCACAGCACTAAAGGGCGTCGTCGTGGAGCCGCCAATGTTACTCAGATTGCTGTTGGAGAAGCTGCGAGCCGGCGTGGGCGGTGGTGGTGGCTTCACCGATGGGCGGGCTGAAAAAGTGAGAGGTTAGAATTGGGGATTCATTTATTAGGACTCGCCGTGTGAGAGACTTTAGGAATACTCACACTTAGGCGGATTGGGTGCACATCTCATGCTTCCAGCGCTGGTATTGTGACTGCCTGCTTCACTGCCATGGAATGGTCCTTGCAGTGGACCACGCAAGGTGCCCAAGTGCTGCTGGGTAGGGAACACCGGTCCATTGACGCTGCCCGCCGCGGGCGGAGATCTGTTTGAAGGAGTGTATCAAGTAGTTAGTTAGGAATTATATAAAGATCCTGAAGGTCAAAGCATGTGAGAAAAGCATAAGCATAAAGCAAACCCCCAAACTAGTTTGAGTTTGAGTTGGATGCAGATGAGCGGCGCAGCGTGCTTGGTTCGGAAGCTGTATATCTGTTCGTATCTTATACCTGGGCGACTTCATGCTATGATGCCTGGTCACCGCCGGACGTTGTCCGTTGGCCAGCGCCAGTTGCTGCAGGCCCGGTGGCTTGGGTGCAAAGTTCGGCTTGCCAAAGCTGATGGCGGGCTTTATCGGCGTGGACGTGCTGTCGGCCGAAGAGGGCGGTGACGAGGACGACGACGACGACGACGATTTCTGGACACTTGCATAGCCACCACCATTAGAATTGGAACCGGAACCGGAACTAGAGCTACCACCAAACAGTGTGGACTTATTCGGCGCCAGATTGCGCAGCGATCCCATCGAAGATGTTTGACTGGAGTTCAGCGACGAGGCACTGCTCGTGATTGTTGTTGTTGATGTCTTTGAACTATTTACAAAACTATTGCCTAACGAGTTACTGTGTGTGGCATGATTATAGTGGGTGTGTGTGGAGGGATTGGTGTGTGCGAGGATAACCACAGAGTCCCGTCAAAAGTAAACCGAAAATAAAAAAGAAAATCAAGAGAACAAATTTACAATAAAATTAAATATATAAACCAAAACACAACCATCCCAAAAAACGGCAGGCAATGTTTAGCATTAGAACAGTTCTGTTGGAATAGCTAAGACTTTAAAAGAAATAGGACTGCATCGTATGGTTTTTGATTTACTTATATATAAACCACTTGACCAAGCACTCAATTCCTCAAAGAGCTTAAAACAAAGAACCTATTACACTCCACTCATGAAATAATTACAGTTTTTATGATTTCATTTGAATTTGGAACTCATATATGTACATACATATATTCCAACAGAACTGCGTGTGGACCTTAAACCCACCGAAAATGATGGCAAACACTTACTTCAGATTGGCCGCCTTGCTCTTGACGCTGCCTCCATTGCCACCACTCCCGCTGCTGCCGCTGTCCGAGAGCGTGGGCGATGCCGCTTTGACAGAGGAGGTGGGTGGTGCTGATGCCGGCGCCGTGCGGGGGATGTTCATGCGCTCCAAGATCGAATCACTCGAGCTGGCTGGCTGCTGTACAGAGAGGTAAATATAAGACAATGCTCTGGAATAAGCTGTGGCGTTGACAATGGGATTGCATTATGGGACACTTTCTGTTCCATTTACTGGCTTTGCCGCCACCCTCTATATTTGCCTTTAAGGAGCTCATCAAATATGCTAATTTGCTTGCTGGACATTTGCTATACTGATAAATGTTTTACTCTGTGAGGAAACTCGTTTCAAATCTACTTTTAATTCAAGTTCTTCAGAGATATTCAAGCTGCTTATAATTCTAAAAAGGTTAACTAGTAGGAAGCTATTACTTTGTTGCGTAGGTCAAACAGTCTTGAATCTCTACAAAATGTCCTTTTCAAATTGTACTTCTCACTTTTCTAAGTAAATTAATATCTCTAATTAATACTTCCCCCCTAGTACCTTTCATAATAAATTTAAGATACTTTTCCAGCTCTAGTTCTTACCCCATGGAAGCCCCCACAAATAGAAAAATACTCCAACCCCTCTCACTATTTTTAGAGCTCCTCAGCCCTTCGCCTTGGCATGGGTCTCACCTTTGGCGGTTGCGGTGGTGGTCCTCGGTTTGTTCTCAGATTGGCTTCTGTCGCATTGATATGTGTGTTGTTGCTCGCCGGCGGCTGTTGCTGTTGCTGCTGCTGCTTCTGGCGCTTCAGCGTCAAGTGCTTGGCCAGCTCCGAGCTAAAGTCCATGGGTCCATTGCTGGCGGCGGCGGCGGCTGGGGGGCTATTGCTGCGCTGTTGCTGCTGCTGGGCGGCCGCCGTTGACTTGGTTGCGGACGATGGTGGTGTGGCTGTGTGTGTGTGGGCGGAAAGCGGAAGTTGAGCCATATTATTTGCATATTAACAACGTTTTGAGCAGTAAACTTACCGCGCATGCCATTCACGGGCTTCAGCTTTGGCATTTGGGAGAGGCCTTCGAACAGGCCTCCCAATTTGGGGGCTCCATTGCCAAGGCCATTGCTGCTGCTGCCGCTGCTGCTGCTTGTGTTGTTGTTGTGGTTGCTGGTGTTGTTGTTGTTATTGAGGGTGCGCTTGCCCAGTCCACCTGCAGGAGCTCCTCCCTCCGATCCGCACACCTTGCCCGCCATGGCCGATCCGCTCTTGTCCACGGTGTTGGTCTTGCGCAGCTTGGTGCCCTTCTGAATGGAGCTGAGCAGGGCGGATCGGGCATCAGGGCCGCCGCCTCCTCCTCCCGCTGCGCCGCCCAGTTTGAGACCACCCATCGCCGGAGGCGGGGGCGGTCCTGGCGGAGGCGGAGGTCCCGGTGGTGGCGGAATGGCCATCTGATTGACAAGAGAAAGGTATGAGTTTATTAGAAAATGTAATGAAAATATTACAAAATAAATAGTTTGCTGTAAAGGCCTGTACTTTTTTCTTGGAACTTCGTTTTAATTTCATTCTGAGGATGATGCTTTCGAGGCACAAGTTCTGCTGCGTCCGCCTCTGCTTAGCTTTGGCTCAAGACTGACTTTGGCCCAGAGTTTGGCGTTCCAAAGCCAAGACCGCTGTCACCACCCACACACCACACCACACCACACACACATGATGGCTGGTTGGCTGGCTCTCTCGGTCTTTATAATACCATTTCTATAACTTATTATTTATGTCTTGTTTTCTGTTGTCTTGAGATTGACGCCTCGATTACAGAAAAAAAAACCAAGCAAAGAGTTGCCAAGGCACCGAAGCCTGAAATTCTCTAGACTTTGAGATCTATGGATTAATACTCAACTTGTGATGGCTTATAGCAAGGTTTGTATAAGAAATTGTATTAATTCGTTAAGAAAATGAATTTAAATCATGAAGTTAAGCCACTTTTTCCTCTATCTTCCAGCTTCCCAACTTTTTTCAATAGTTTTCCAAAGCCAAAACAAATCTGCTTATATTTATTATACCCTAATGTAATGGCCATAAAGACAAAATGAGAAATTTAAAGCTCAAACAGGGCGTAAAGCTGTACAGTTTTGGAGGCTCTGGAACGGCCCACTTAAGGCTAAACCCACGTGATCCAAAACAGATCTTGCAGATCATTTTGTGAGAGTATTTGCTTTTATTATTCGTTTGCAATTAAAATTTCTTTGGCTTTATATTATTTGAGCATGCTTTCAAAAAATAGAAAACAGAGCTCCAAAGCTGTAAATAATTATCAGTAAAATCATAATCACAAATAATTTGAAAGGTGGCTTGCTGCTGATAAGAAATCAAATTCCTCTCCTTTGTTTGCAATAAAATGTTTAGCAAACGGCAAAAATATAACTACAAGTGAAACGAATCTCTAAACAACATGAAGTTCTCTGTGTGGAGAATATTTCAAGCACAAAGCATAATTTTATTACTTTTCTCTGCAACGAAGGTGAGTTGGGTTAGATAAGATGGCAAAACTAATAAGACTAATTGCATAAATTAACCCTGAGACAGTCGCTGAATGTATTACAACAATTGGAGGCTATTTACGAGCAGTCAGAGGGTTTACTAAACAGGTAAGTAGCTGGTTGTCATAATTAAATACAAAGATTAATCTCATATATTTACAGTTTAAAGCATGAACTTAAATTATTAGAAGCTGCAGAGATCTATCCCACATCCTGCCTTA